>PITA01007521.1:40206-91052 GCA_004023965.1 Spilogale gracilis | reverse complement strand
CTGATAGCTAGTGACGCTGAACATTTTTCCATGTGTCTGTTGGCCGTTTGTATATCTTCTTCGGAGAAGTGCCTCTTCATGTCTCTTGCCCATTTTTTGATGTGTTCATCTTCTTTTTGGGTGTTGAGTTTGAGTAGTTCTTTATAGATCTTGGATACCAGCCCTTTGTCTGTAGTGTCATTTGCAAATATCTTCTCCCCACGTGACTTTTAAGATCAAGAATTTAAGGCCATCTCAGTCCTTAAAAAACAAACAAACCCACTTTTGGCTTGAACTTCTATGTTCTTAAGATCGTAAAAACCCAAACTTTTACAAATAGAATGTGGCTGTGGTCCCACAGAAGTGCCCAGTTAGTAGAATTTACAATATGGTTGTAGCTATTATAATAAATCCTACCTCGAAGAACTGTAGCTCAGTTATCAATGGGGGAGCCAGAGTCCTGGGCTCTCTACACACTTATTAGGAGTCTTCGGGTGTTCGGGGCTCTACGTCAGCTCTGTGCCATGTGCCGCTGATTGCACAGACACACCAAACTACAGAGCTGGACGAGACAGATGGCCCAGCAGCAAGCAAGCCACTGTGGGAACTGCGTGGGTGGAGAGGGTGGGGCTGGGGGGCTCTGGGGCCTGGAGGGAGGGCACGTGAGGAGCTGCAGGAAGAATGGAAAAGGCTCAGGCAAACCCAGTCCTGGGGAAAATGCTTACCGGTAGAGGCGGTTGATTAGACCCCGTGTAAAGGTGCAGCTAGACTTTGTGGAAATGGCAACACACATGTAATGGAGACTTCTTATTCCCTGGCTACAGATATATAGCTCAGTGGAAGGAGGCCACCAACCCCAGGGGTTTCATAATATGCACGCTTAAAACAACCTCTGAGTAACACCATCAAATATCCAAGATAACCCTCTGAAGAACAACATTTCATTAGGGATGGGTTTTTCCAGGTATGAGAAACGAAGTAAATGTGCTTTACTGAGCTGGCCACATTAACATTTTAATCCCTCCAAGTGCAAGAAATGCCAACAACATGGTTTTTTCTTTGTAGAATCCAGAGCTGGGTTGTGTCCACAGGAGCTGTGGCTGCTCTCAGGGCCCCCAGTAGACGGCTGTGCTGTCACAAAGCCAGACAGGAAGGCAAGAATGGAGAACAAGGATGCAGAGAAGCAGGGAGATGAAGGATTCTTCTTCCATGTAGACTTTGATCCATTCAAACCACAACTCCTGTGGTCTCTCCATTCAGCCCCATGAATATGATGAGGCTGGGGTGGACGCGGGGCATCTTCTTTGAGCAGACAGAGGCAACTGTGTTTTATCTCGTTACTCCACAGCAGGTGCAAAAGCAATTCAGGGCCAACAGGACCCTGCAACAGCGCCTGGAAGCCGGATGTCTATGTGTTCCTTTCCCAGGTATGACCAGGAAGTCGGACAAGTCACTTCTCACACCCCATTGGCCAGCACTATGTCACATGGTTATCCCTAGCTTGCAAGGAAGCCTGGGAAATGCAGTCTTTGGGTGGGCCATCAGCTCTTCACATGAAAAGGAGAGAATGGGTCGTGCAGGACAGCTCACCATCTCTACTATATCTCCTTGTTCATAAACTTTTCCAAACTAGGAACTGGAATCTTTTCTTAAAGTCTGAGAGAATGCACTTCAGAGGGTCTAGCCACAAGGCTATTATCTTCCTGTTCCTAGGCAGATGAAAACTCTGGACTTGTCTCAATCACTTCAAATATAGCACTTGAAAACTCCAAACAAAGTAGAAGTCACATGGAATGAATGAAATAAAATGCAAGCATCCCCGGATTCTGGCCAAGGGGAAAGAAGACTATTGCATGAGGAAGGGAATACATGCAACAGGGACACAGTAAAACAAGAAGCCCCACCTTGTGGTGCGTGGGGTTAGGAACCAAACCCCTGTTTTAGCTGCTTGCTGCAGAGCGCTCCTGGGTGTGTCTGGATGTGTCTGTCTACCCGGCTGTACTTTAGGTGGGGCAGTGCTTCTTCCATAGGGCTAAGTGAACCCAATGCAAGTAACCTTAACTAGTCAACGTACTTAGATTTATTAGGAGTTTTGTGACCATAAAGAAAAAAAGCAAGCAGGCCAAAACTTCAGGGTCAATTATCAGCAGGAGTCTGGAAAGGAGAGAGTGTTTGGACACTTCGACTTCAACCATCAAATTCAAAATCCCCTCCTCTCTGGTGACCTGGGCATGAGAGTCTGTGCAACCGTCCTTGGCCAGGCCAGAGTTTCAGTTCATTTGTCTCTCCTCAGCCCACGTTCCAGGGTCTGAAAACAAAGCTTTTACATTTATTTATTCAAAAAACTCAGACTTATCTTTGGACCTCACCCCTGTCTTATTCCTATGCTCGAGCTACAATTCCTTACAGATGTTTGATGTAACACCCGGTGTTGAAAGATCCTTTACTCGTCCCTGGTTTGGCTCTCTACTCGATTTTAATCCTCTCATCTTTGTGGCTTATTGTTGCACTGCTGACTACACTAGAAAATCTGGTTTCACTCCCTTAACCAATGTCATTTGCACAAAAACATTAGTTATAAAACACTGAGTAAAGACACAAAGGAGATTTTTTTTTTTCTCCACAAGCTGAAAAGGCAATTTCCAAGGCCAGCCCTGCCTTTATTAAATCTTTATACAATTTCCTTTCTAATTATGAAATATGCTTCTTTTAGCAAACTGGATAGTATAGAGGGGGTTAAAGAAGAAAACAAACCGTAACCAGAATTCTACCACCCAGAGAAACCAATGGCAGCAGCTTGGGTGCTGCTTGATCTCTCTGAGATGGGAGGCTCATGCTGTGCTGGGCCTCAGTACAGGCCTCCGAGGGAGGCGGTGGAGAAGGCGCAGTCTGGCCTTTTGTATCCCAGGAGTATCCTGGATGGCATCTAGCTACTCAGATGCCTGCTCCCTCTTCCGGGCTGATAGGGAACTCCTTGAGACAGAAACGGTGTTCTCATTCACCTTTGAATCCCAGAGCCGAACACAAGATAGGTGGTCAGTCCAAAAATGTTGACAGCTTGCAGGTTCCCAAAGCTCAAAGGTCACATCAAGTAAAGATTTCAGGAATGTTCAGGTCAGCTGAGCAGTAGTGAAGCAGGCTGTTCTTATTGCCAAGCCTAGGCAGTTAGAAAGGGAAGCATCCTGGGCAAGAACGCTGTGACCAGGGGAGCGTCTGCCTGAGGTCCTCTTACAGGTTGCTTTTTCCACTGCATATAAATATTGGAAAATCTACTGACCCACACAGGCAGCCATGGCCTTTTGGGTCTCGGGCCTCTGGCAGTCAGCTACTGGGATGACAAGGACTGTTCGAAGCCTCATCGGACAGCACCCTGAGGAGGAGATGTGATGGTACACATCTCATCATCTACAATGCGAGAGCAAAGAACACAGGTTCTTACACCTGGTGCCACTATTCCAGCAAACTGAGTTTCTCGAATAAGGGTGAAGCCAGCTCAGTACATGCTCCAGAAGCAGCTCCTGAAGGATCTTTCAAACACTGATGGTCATCGCCTTTGTGAGCAGACACCCTAAGCCCCGGAGATCCAGTGTCTCACCTATGTGTTGCTGTGCTGTCCTGATTTTTATTTTTTAAAAAAGATTTGCCAGAGAGAGAGAAAAAGAGAGCACAAGCAGGGCGGAGTAGCAGGCAGAAGCAGAGGGAGAAGCAGAGGCAGAGGGAGAAAGTCCATGCTCAGCAGGGAGCCTGACGTAGGGCTCGATCCCAAGACCTTGGGATCATGACGTTAGCGGAAGGCAGACGCTTCACTGACTGAGCCACCCAGGCGGCCCCATCCCTTGATATTCTTGCCAGCTCGGCCATGAAGGCAGAAATGCAGGCATCAGTGTTTGACTGAAGTTTCATTTAGACAGGCTTTTTTCCTTTTCAAATTATCCTAGAGTCCCTTTGAGAAACAGCAGTCTTCATCTCTTCCTGACCTATTGTGCCTATCCTATATTTTCTTCCTTAACTAAAATTTTTTTTTAGATTTCAAAGATAACTTGATTAGGTATATTTTAGTCTATCTGTAAAAGATAAAAACTTCTAAAAGTATGACGTCTACCAGAGAATTAGAAGAAACTTTTATTATGGAAAATTCTCAGTATTTTTAAAAGTAGAACAGCAGGGGCGCCTGGGTGGTTCAGTTGGTTAAGCGACTGCCTTCGGCTCAGGTCATGATCCCGGAGACCCAGGATTGAGTCCCACATCGGGCTCCTTGCTCGGCAGGAAGCCTGCTTCTCCCTCTCTCACTCCCCCTGCTTGTGTTCCCTCTCTGGCTGTGTTTCTCTCTGTCAGATAAATAAAATCTTAAAAAAAAAAAAAAAAAGGTAGAACAGCAGAATGAACCTCCATATGTTGGGAGGTTTCAACAATTATCAATCCACAGACAATCATATTTATCTATACACCCACGACCCCTACTTCCACACACAAACTAAGTAATATAAGAGCAAAATGTAAATAAATATTATTTTATCTTTAAATGTTTCATTGTATATCAAAGAAATGCAAAGCCTCTTTTTTTTTTTTTTAAGTAATCTCTCCACCCAATGTTGGGCTCAAACTCACAACCCTGAGATCAGAGGTTGCGTCCTCTACCAACTGAGCGGGCCAGATGCCCCCAGACAGAGCCTCTTTAGACAAAAATAACCACCATGCCATAATCACACCTCAAGAAATCAACACTAAATCCTTCATATTAAACAGTCATGCTCTCATTTCCCAAACTGTCACTTGGCTATTTCTGCATGGCTGGTTGGTGTGTTTGGGAGCTGTGAACCCATTTTGCTTTCACACTGGTCATAAGAGTTCGAAGTGGTCCAGAAGACTGAGCTTATGGGCACCCTAATGGTCTCTTCACAAGAAGAAACCACTGGGTGATCCCTTCATCAAGCACTAAGCCTATCTTCAGCTAACATAGACATGATATAACTTTTCCCTTGAATTAAAACTATTAAAATCCTTCTCTATACCAGCACTGAAATATTTCGACACACACACATACACACACACGTTTGGTGGTCTGGTACCACAATTGATTTCAACTCTGGGTATGTTTCTGCACAGCTGGTTACATTCCTCACTTGGTTTAGATTACTGGCCTAACCCAATGGATGAAGGAAAAGAAGGAACAGTGTTAAAAACTCGGTGAGTGTGAGATTTAGTAACTGTAACATGCACAGATCACAAGTTACAATGACTCAGACTCTTTTCTTTCGGGAGAGCCAGAACAAACTTCAGGCTGAGTACCTCATTTCATTATGTCCTCTAATAAGGAAAGGCCATAAGGGAGCAAATGTCCAGACCATGAATACTCAAGAGGAGGCAGAGGAAGGTGGTTTTACCATGAGACTCTATCCCTGGAGGCTGTGAGAGAAGACAAGACGAAAGGAAAAAATTTGAGTGCAGATATCCCACACACCTCGATAAATCTCAAGGACTAGACAAAAAAGAGAGTGTTAAAGTGGCTGATAGAAATGTAGACATATGATTACTTATGATCAAGCACTGCTTGAGTGGTCTGAAGGTAAAGACAGGCCTGGGCAATAATAACAGGAAGAATAATCGTCACTCTCTGAGTAACGAGCACATCGGCCCGGGAGCTGGCGTTCAGCCACAGTTCGGGCAGGAGCACACAGCACGTTTCGGCTAAGCCTGTTTGCCCAGGTGTGGCTGGTCCCCATGCAAGAAAACAAGAAGCTTCCAGTTGGGCTCCTTGGAACAACAAGGGCAGCCTCAGAGCCCAGCTAGCCAGGAAGTTGGCCAGCAGGCTGCCCAGCTCGGGCTGTGACCCCCTGGGGAGCTGAATGCTCAGGAAGACCTTCTGAGAAACGGGACAGTGCCTAGGCTCTTCCTCGAAACCTACGGCACTGAGGCCCACCTGACGGAAAGGCGGCTGAGGGACTCGTCTGCTTAGAAGTTTTACCACACCCTCAGCTGTAAGGTTTTAAACATTTAACCTCACAGCCTCACCTGGCCCTTCATCAGGAGACCTGGGACCAGAGAGAATCACAAACCATAGTGACACAGCCAAGAATGGACACAATCTGAAATCTGTTTTTGGATTACACGCGGGAACCAGGATTTCCATCCAGCCTGGTTGGTCGGAGGCCTGAGCACACAAAAGCCCGGATTTTCCCTCCCGAGAGCGGCGGTTTTTGTCATCTGTGTGGAATAAGGGTTGAGAGGTGTCCCAATTCCATAGGACATGTTCATAAGCAACTAGAACATCACCACTTTCAGTGCAATGGTGGCCTGCAGCTTTCCCTGACAGAAGCAACAATCTCCTCAGGAGGGTCCAGAGATGCAACTCCAGAGGGACACTACCGAGCTCAAAGGAGCTTTCCTTCCTCTTTTCTCAGCCTTCTGCGGACTGGACTTCCTCTCATCAGAGAGACCTTAGGATGGGAGATCTGAGCCTGGGAGGATTTAGAGAAGTCTCCTCACGCAGAGGCTTGTAAGCCCGTCTTTCAAAAGAAAGCCTAGTTGCTGACAGGAAGAGCCAGGGCCCCTGCCTGTGAGCCTGGGGTTGGAGGGGGCATCTGGCAGTGACTCTAGGCCTATGGGTCATGGAGACCACGCACTCCCTCCATGCACGAACAGGCAAAAAGGAACTTCAGGAGTCCAAAGACACTTCCCTCGCAGGACAACGCATGTTAACAACACATTAAAAAGCAATACCGATGAGTGGATGGCTGCCTCTGCTTGGGCCTTTGGCGTGGAATGGGTTAGGTCTTCCACAGAGGTGAGGTGAACTTGGGGACAGCCCTCTGGTCCCTTGGCCCCATGTCAGTCAGAGCAGTTATACTCAGTTTTGAATATCAGCTTTTTCTCCCACATTTTATGAAAATGAAGGATCTGAGTACCCTTTGATTAGTGGAGCTGACCAGAAGGCCACTCCTTGGAATCTCATTCTTGAGACCTGTGAAGGTCAAGTCTTCTCTGGGAAGAAGAGGACACGCAGTTCTCTTCACCGTGGGGACTTTCACAACTGGGGAACCCGGCCAGACCCTTCTCCTGGCTGCGGCTGGAGATGGTAGTGGTGAGGAGGGACGGGCAGCCCTGTGCCTCCAACACTTGCCACTCACCTGAGAGACACCGACAAGATTCTCTCCATCTCGATTCTCCGCTTCAGCACTTCCTTCACCAGGCCTTTGTCTGGGCCTTGTTTGACCTTCTCTCGTCCAATTAAGTACAAGCACTTTGGAGTAAGGAGCAAGTCTCGCTTTACACCCTGTAAGGAGAGGGTTTTTTTGTTTTGTTTTGTTTTTAAAAGATTTTATTTATTTATTTGACAGAGAGAAACACAGGGAGAGAGGGAACACAAGCGGGGGAGTGAGAGAGGGAGAAGCAGGCTTCCCGCCCAGCAGGGAGCCCGATGTGGGGCTCGATTCCGGATCTCCGGGATCATGACCTGAGCCGAAGGCAGTCCCTCAACCAACTGAGCCACCCAGGCGCCCCAGGAGAGGTGTTTTAAGAAAATGGACAGACTGTCACGGTGGCAACTTCCCCCATGCTGGGGAGCGGTCAGGGCGTACCTTGAACCTCCTGTCATACTTGGTCACAGTGTCTGCAAAATCGATCTTCTCTCTCTTCCCCACAAACTGCTGGAGTTCCGGGTGCTCGTCCATCCCGATGTAATCCCCGATGAAGTTCCTATTAATGCTGTTTCTCCTTCTCTCCTTCTTGTTCAGCAGGAGGTCTGAGGCTGTAGTAATGGGAAGGGCAGAGAAGGTGGGTGGGTCAGTCCCCCAGAAAGAGGAGGAAATCATGTGGAAAAACACAGAGAAACTACACGAATGTTAGAGTTTTAACACATGACATTGTATGCAGAGTAAAGTGAACCTGTAACTCCATCTAAACTCAAAATTATTCTCAAGATTTGCTAAATGCATGAAAAAAAAAAAAAAACAACTAAAATACCTTCTTCTCTCATTTGGACGTATTTCTTCCGGGCCACAAATTTCCTCCAGGATTTTTGTATCACTCGCGCATACCCATCATACTT
The DNA here is from genome assembly GCA_004023965.1 of Spilogale gracilis. Taxonomy (NCBI): domain Eukaryota; kingdom Metazoa; phylum Chordata; class Mammalia; order Carnivora; family Mephitidae; genus Spilogale; species Spilogale gracilis. The sequence continues at coordinate 83,026 of PITA01007521.1, read as the reverse complement.
TCTCTCTCTCATTTCTTCTAGAAGAAATAGCTGTGAACATAAGAGGGCAAACGTGAGCCAACTCCCGAGACCTGAACGTCACTTTCTTTGGTTATTTCAGGGCTACTCAGTTTAGTGAAGGACATAACCTGGGAAGCAGCTTCTCAGACTCATGAAAACACATGAAAACATGGTTACCAGGGCATACTGTTTATAATCACTAGGACGTCTTTATCTGTTTCCTTCGTTTAACAAAAAACCGAATGGAAAATAGCAGTGTCTTGAGCGTCAGTCGGACCTTGGTAATGCCTGCCTGGCCTTGCCCATAATCTGTGTGCATCAAATGCGCGGTTCGGCATTTATCCACCGGTTCCCCACCTTGATGCCAAGAGGATATTAGCTGGCTAGGCGAAAGGAGCTGGAGCCGGCAGCCGACTGCACCTGCGTGTAGCCCTTCACGGAGTTTCCAGCTTCTACCGGAGCCGAGCCAGTGTTGCTGGGGAAGCAGGGCTGCCCCTGCTTTCAGTTCCACGAAAGTACACTCATCCCACTGCACACAGTCTCCAAGGACTCAGTGGGCCAGAGCGTAATAACCAGAGACACTGGAGCTGGACTTCAGATGGGCAATGAATGGATGTCGGTTCACGTGTTTTTTAAGGGCTCATGTCAGACACTACTGCCGGGTCCCGAGACTCGAGCCATTGCGGCAGTCCTGACTGCCCCGCCCTCCTCGACAGAGCTCGGGAGTAATGAAGATGACAGCAAACAGCTCTCAGGGGCCGAGTGCCCACGGTGGCTCAGGAGTCATTCTAGATTTACATCCCAGTACCCCTTATTTCATTCGGCTTGTCAGCGATGACACCAGCCACATACTTCTGTTTTCTCCAGAACTAAGGTTGGGTGGGTCTGGAAAATGAACCAAGGGTCTTCTGGGCCCGGCCAGGCTCTTCCTCACTTTGACATGCAAGTCTTTCTCTGTGAATCTGCCTTTGATCAACTCGTGAAATGGTGGGAAACTGTCTCATTCACCTAGGAAGTGGGTTTCATGACTCTCTAGGAAACAAAATAAGATGCACCAATGAAAACAAGTAAAGATTATAAGCCAGTGTAGAAATGTTCCAGAAGTAAACAAGTGAATTCGGTTTGAGGGCAGCCGGGCTTGATTTGTTGCCTCTGTTTATCTAGGTCTATGCTCAGGAGCCACATCTGCCCCTTCCTGTCACTTAGCTTCTGCTTCTTGCAGCCCTAGCTGTACAGAAACAACATCTCAAACTGAAAAAGGAAGGAGCTGCTTCATTCTGTGCCTTCAGCGCCATTAAGAACAGGCACGAGGAGATTTTTTTTTTTTTTAAAGATTTTATTTATTTGACAGAGAGGAACACGGCGAGAGAGGGAACACAAGCAGGGGGAGTGAGAGAGGGAGAAGCAGGCTTCTGGCTGAGCAGGGAGCCCAATGTGGGGCTTGATCCTAGCACTCCGGGATCATGACCTGAGCCAAAGGCAGTCGCTTAACCAACTGAGCCACCCAGGCGCCCAAGAGGAGATTTCTAAAAACAAAAGACATGGTTGCACATTTGGACAAAATGTTTAAAATCTGAGCCCTTGTGGCTGCTTGTTTGAAGAATATTCGTTGGTCTTTCTTATCTTGTGTGTTGGGTTTCTTAGTAAGCCTTGTTTTCTTCTTTCCCAGAACTATTTTGGGAGTGTCACAGAAAATACACTTGTGACTCAGAAAGCAGGAGGCAACCAATTCCCAACTTCCTATAGATTATCAAAGATTAGCTGGGTCTTAGGTTTTTTTCCATGAGTTGAGGAGGTTAGAGTGAGGCTCAAGAAAAAATGGAAAAGAAAAGAGAGAAAGAAAAATAAACCCTGAATCACGGATATATGTAAGAAATAAGCAAAACCAAATCTTTTGGTGTCTGATGTTTAACGTGGGTTCTTTTTTTAAAGATTTTATTTATTTATTTGACAAAGAGAGATCACAAGTAGGCAGAGAGGCAGGCAGAGAGAGGGGAGGAAGCAGGCTCCCTGCTGAGCAGAGAGCCCAATTCGGCACCTGGATCCCAGGACCCTGGGATCATGACCTGAGCTGAAGGCAGAGGCTTTAACCCACTGAGCCACCCAGGTGCTCTCTAATGTAGGTTCTTAAAGCAAATGAGTTATTTTGTATAGTTAGCACATTTACTATAAAAGTCAAGACAAAAATCACAAGGTCGATTTTTAAAAACCAGTTTTTGGAAAAGTGTTTGCAATGTCAGGGCTCGATGTGGATGGATGAGTGATGGGGGAGGGGAGAGATTAGTGGTGAAGGTGCAGGCATAAGTGAAAAGATGGGGAAAAGGGGAATCAAGTGATGGTAATAAAGCATTTCAGAGGAAGACAAGGAAAAACACACCCAAAATAAATCTTGACTTTGGCAGTAAAACCCCACAGTTCAACTAAATCAGAAAAAAAAAAGTATGAAAAATATTGAGGCTGTTCTAATTATATGTGAAAATTTAGCAAGACGAAAAAGTAAAAGCGGGTATAAAACAACAGAGGAGTTCTGCATTGTACTGATAAATCACTCCATCCCATTTTAGAAAGAACAGGAACTGCTCTGTGGGTTGCTTAATGGTGTATGACACAACATTTTCATTTTATATTTGGAAATGAAATTGCTGTGAAACTACAAATAACTCCAAGTGGAAAATGCTACCACAAACTTTTCATAAACGGGTTCTATTGATGTGTGCCTCTTATTTATTTAATAATATTTATAGTTCTTAAAGCCATTCAGTTAGAGCCATTATCATTTCTGGGTCTCCGACGGATCCTCTGAGGCCGACCAGCGGCCGTGGGGCCCATTCTAGAGGAAAGAACTCCTGGCAAGCCCGGGATTTGCCTCAAGTTCAAGTGTTTCCACTATCAGCAACACTACCAGTTCTCATGCTGTTGCCGCTGGATCTGATGACTCATTTTGCCAAGTTCACTACAGACCCTTGAAATGGAGTCTTGTGATTGTTCAAGGAACCTCAGGAAAGGATGATGCCTAACCTCGGTTAGTTCCAGAAGTCTCTCCATCTTAAAAAGTAATGTCAGGGCTCCTGGGTGGCTCAGAGGGTTAAACCTCTGCCTTTGGCTCAGGTCATGATCTCAGGGTCCTGGATCAAGTCCCATATCAGGCTCTCTACTCAGCGGGGAGCCTGCTTCCCCCTCTTTCTCTGCCTGCCTCTCTATTTGTGATCTCTCTCTTTGTCAAACAAATAAATAAAATCATTAAAAAAAAAAGTAATGTCTTCATTGCCTAGTCCCAGAGCGGATTGGGCAGAAGAACTGAGGGGCTCCACTCAAAGGAATCCCCCTTAGGAACTGAGAACTGAGGCTCACAGTGACCACTTCCCCATCAGGAAACATAAAGAAGTTCCTCCTGTGAATCTGTGGAGGTCTAATACATTTCTTTCTTTTTTTTTTTGTTTTTGCTTTTTTTTTTTTTAAAGATTTTATTTATTTGACAGAGAGAAACACAGCGGGAGAGGGAACACAAGCAGGGGGAGCAAGAGAGGGAGAAGCAGGCTTCCCGCTGAGCAGGGAGCCCCATGTGGGACTCGATCCCGGGTCTCCAGGATCATGACCTGAGCCGAAGACAGTCGCTTAACCAACTGAACCACCCAGGCGCCCCGAGGTCTAATACATTTCTGAATGTAAAACGCAGGGCTGGTTCTCCTACTGCTATCTATTTGTGTTCCATAAACCTAGAGATTAGAGATTTCTCCTCCTCCCTATTTGTCTCCCTAAAGTTCTTTCCAGCCTCCCTCATGATCTGCAAGATAGAGTCCTGGGTCTTCCCATCGTGAGCTCTGTCCTACCTTCGAGGAGGAAGCCTATGTCCGTGTGTCACCCGGGTAAGGATGTAAGTTTACCCAAGCCTCCGTGTGGGACAAAGAAGTCCCTTTCAGCTTAGACACTACGGGACACTATAAATAACGGGTGGGCACCTGCTGTGTTCTGACTACACAATGGCCCATCACAGGGACAAGAGTCCCTGACATCGAGGGGATGAATGAGAGAATGAGAGGGAGAACACGATAACTTCTTCTATACACTGCTGCACACTCTGAAGGCTACAAGGAGTTGGGATGTGAGCTGTGTGCAGGGAGGGGCAGCAGAGGTACGGCAGGGAGAGGGCGGCCCTGAGGAAGTGACTGGGGGAGGGGGGCAGATGCATACTCACAGACTCGGGGGCTTTGATGAACACTTTGCTCCTCCCGAGCTGGAACTGGTCACTGTCCATGTTGACGGAATGCAGCAAGTGGAGGACCCCTTGTTTCTCGTCCCCTCTCCACGAGGGCCAGGTGGCTTTGGTCAGAATGGCGTACCTGGGAGGACAGTGAGGGAGAGAAGGGTCAGACTCGGACGGACTACCCAGCAAAGGCACCTGCTACTGCGGGGTCCTGGACACCTGCTTACCTCTGTTCTAGGGCTGAGGGACGGGTCTCGACAGCTGCGAATCTCCAGCGGGTCTGGTATTCCCATTTCGGAGATCCCTCCTACCCACGCCCCAGCCGACCGTTTCCATGTTAACGCCCTGGAAATCTGCTTTTCCTTTCTACCACCATCTAAAAATAGCACTCCTGAAGGTGGCCAGTGACAATCTTCGGGCAAAAATCAAACCTTCTTTTCTCAGTAGTGATTTCCCTGATTTCTTCTGCACTGTCAGACAGTTAATATGAAGACTTTTATAAAGCTCCCTATAAGCAGCCATTATTACAAAGCGCCCACTTTCATCTCTGGAATTCTGTGCATCTTGAGTCCCAAGGCCCTGGGTCACGCGGCCCTTGGCTCTTCTCTCTGCGTTCTCTCCTACTCAGTCACTATGTTCCTGGGAGGACGGCCTCCTCTCTGGGCACACTAAACTTCCCCTCCCCAGAGCCTGGCCCGTGCTGTTCCCTCTACCAGGCTGTGCTGTTCTGCGATTGCTTCCGTGGCTGACTCCGGGGCAGCGACCCTGCCCTTCAGTGCCGGTTCTAGCGGGGCCTTTCTGGACTGTTCAAGCAAAAATCCCCTCCTCCTCTGCTAGTCTCTTTCATAGAAAATAATATTTTTCCTTCAGAGCATACATTACAGTTCATGATTATATTCATGTTTGTACTTAATTCATTTATGCCCCCTCCACGAGGACAAGGGTCCACACATGGATCCCACACACCCGTGTAGTTCATACCGCACATCTAGCACCTTCCCCCAGGTCCGGGCTCAGTGGCCACAGCTAATAGCAAGTGGCCGACATCTACGGGCTGTTCTCTCTGCATGAAGTGTTGTTCTTGGTGCTTTAGCTGTACGATCTCATTTTATTCTCACTGCCACCTGATTCGTTTGGTCTTACCACTTTGCAGAGTAGGAAATGAGGCAAAGAGAGACTCACCTACAGCTACTTGGCTAGTAACTATTAGAGCTGAGCTGTGAACCCCAATCTCTTTGTTTAATGGCAACACTACATATAAGCCATGGAGTGGCTTGTGTATGCATTTCTTTTAAAGACCATACAGCCTACTACGCATCTGTGCTACAAACTTTGTAATCATGTAAGAGGCTGGCACACTAGAGACAGAAGCACTACAAGATATCAGATATCGAAGGTCCTGGAGACTTGTGCGGAAGGAAGGAAAGAAAGGCGGTGGGGTGGGGTGGGAAGACATCAGGGAGGAGTGTAGAAGGGAAGCTGGAGGCCATGGCCTTTGCATAGGTGCATCTAGAACACAGGCAACAAATGGGCTCCAAGCCTCTAGAGAAATCAGGCCCTTTGCTCCCAGAAGCTACGACCAGGATTAGACTGACTTATGGCATCGAAGGGGGAAAGGAATCCTTAAAAGAAGAGGTGCCATGCCTTCAGCACCCAGAGCTCACTAAGAGGACAGAAACAGATTATTACCCTAGAGTCGATTGGTTGGGACTAAGGTGATTCTCGGGACCCTCTCTGCTCCTCCCAAATGTCCACGTCTTGCTTGATAATGTCTTAAATGTCTTAGAAAAGCAAACCCTCCCATTCCCCATTTAGAGATTAAAAAAAAACTTAAAACTGAAAATATCCAGTTGAAGCCATACATTTGCATGAATAGAATTCATGTGCGGCATAATGAAGTCAAGCAAATGAAGGCACACATAGATGACGGAGAGCAGAACCCTTCTAAATGCCGCCGGGGGGGACCCGCTGAATAAGCAGGAACGTCCTGGCACTCTAAACGGATGAAGGAGAAAAATTCATGCAGGCTGTGGGGGAGAGAGAAGAAAACCAGGCCTCCAAGGTGACAAGTTTCTAAGAGTACAATTCCGTCTGGTTCCACGTAATCAATATTCTAAAAGCAAGTATCCGTATCATGCAACCGCGAACAGGTGGCTCTTTGTAAATTCACATACGCCCACCCTTATTAAAATGACACTGCATTTTGCATTTGATTTGGGCCTTCCTTCCTTCTTCCCTCCCTCCCTCCCTCCCCTCTCCTTCCTCCCTCCCTTTTCTCTTAAAGATTTTATTTATTTATATGACAGACAGAGACATACACAGAGAGAGAACACAAGCAAGGGGAGTGTGAGAGGGAGAAGCAGGCTTCCCACGAGCAGGGAGCCTGATGTGGGGCTTGATCCTCAGACCCTGGGATCATGACGGGAGTCAAAGGCAGATGCTTAATGACCGAGCCACCCAGGCGCCCCTGGTTTTCTTTATAGTAAGGAAGTTGTTTGGCAGAGACTTTCTCTCCTTTAAGCTGACAAGGTAAGGCTTCTAATAGTTTGGGTCTGGGCGAGATGTGGGGTTTGTGTGGCGGCCGTGTGGCCACGGACCATGACTATGGCTCCCTAGCTTTCAGGAAGCCTGATATGTCCCTCGACGCTTTGTTTTGTATTCATTGGAAAGACCAGTGCCCGATTCTCATGTAAGGGTTTCCCACTAAGGGAACGCACCCCCGCCCTAGTTCACTTGTCCTACTCCCAGACATGTTGCTGGGAACGGGTGGTAGAAGGCAATGCTGTGCTGCCTACGTGGTGCCGGGACAGTTTCGGAGAGATGTGGATCATGGCTTACACTCCTTCACCAGGCATTTTCAGTTTAAGATCCAACTATGCGAGTGTTTCATCTCAAGGCCCGTGCATTGGCAGTTTTCTTCGCCTCAGACTGGTGGGTCATGGGCTCCTTGTTATCTTGGATGACCAATCACTGTTTCCCCCTCAGAGGAAGTGCAGTCCTGGCCCCAGCGGCCTCGAGCTTCTGGCACTGAGGTTCGGGGTGTTTCTGACATCCAAGGACACAAGGACACATCGTAGGACACTCTTGACACCCCATGTTTTCCTGAGCCTTCTATTCTTTTGTCTCCCTTGCCCAGGATATGGATTGACTTTCCTCACAAGTGTCCCTTTCTCCCACTCCCAATTCTCCGAGAGGTGGGGTCAAGGGAAGTATGTTGGCGAGGAGTGTAAATGGTGCCATAAGAACGATTTTAGAGGGCGCCTGGGTGGCTCAGTCATTAGGCACCTGCATTCGGCTCAGGTCATGATCCCGGAGTCCCAGGATCGAGCCCCACATTGGGCTCCCTGCTCGGCGGGAAGCCTGCTTCTCCCTCTCTCACTCCCCCTGCTTGTGTTCCCTCTCTCACTGTGCTTCTCTCCCGTCAAATAAATAAATAAAACATTAAAAAAAAAAAAGGAAGAAAGACAGAAAGAAAGAAAGAAAGAAAGAAAGAAAGAAAGAAAGAAAGAAAAAGAAAGAACAGTTTTAGAAAGCTCTTATGTTCCTATCAGATTTTTCTTCCTAAGAATCAGGAACCACATTTGGGCTTATTTCTCCAGCCACAGTAAGGGGCATGTGCTGCCTAGCTCGAAAAGTTGTTTTCTAAGAATTTACAGGTATTTTCCCAAGCCAAGACCCAAAGTAGCTGCCATTTCTAATAGCTTTCTGACACTTTCTAAAGATATGAAAGTTGTATTAGGGGTGGTGAAGAGTGTGTTCCTTCTAAAGGCAGGGCAGGACTCAAGTGCATGTGACCTACTGGTGGGGATATTAAGGCATCAATTCAACATTAAGAGGGGCGGTTTTGATAAATATAAAGGATTTTTCCAAGAGGAAATGAACACACATAAAGGCCCATTTCCCATTGGCTAATCCTATTTTCTAAGCTGTAGGTTGTGTGTGAACTACTGCTCTCTTTAGACCTGTGGGTTTCCTTCCCAGGGAGGGCTGTAGGAGGCGGGTACCACGCCAGTCATACTGGGTATTAATACATCCTTTTCCTTCAGGTTGCTATTTTCTCACTTTGCAGGCTTCCAGTGGGCATCTAGAAAGCCACTTTATAAACAAAGCCTTTTTTCTCAGCCTTAAAGAAAATAAAGGCATGACACAGTTCAACTACTCATAGACGATCAGGGGACGAGACAGACAGAGGACTCTGGCCCTATCCCGCAAGGCCAGGAGCTCAGACGCACACGCCTTACGGAAACCAGCACTGTCTCTGGAGAAACAGTCCCTGCACATGGACACAGATGGCCTGCTAGCCATTTTTTGAGTATTTTTTATGGAGAAACAAATTTTCTTCTAAACTTTCTTTTTATTACTCTCCTAGGATTCTCAAATCGAAAGATAAAGGACATCAAAAGGGCCCGTTCTGTACTCTTCTGGAAGGAAAAGCCCACAGCAGGAGAGCCAGAGGGGAGACATCCAAGGACAGAAGCACTTCAGTCAAAGTCCCTCAACATAAAGGGGCCAACGGGGTTCACTGCATATTTACTCTGTGTCAGGCATGGAAGAAAGCCCCATGCATGGAGTCAGGATGGCACTCGAGAGGTCTCGATATTATCACCAAACTGGGTCCCTTTACCGCTCATTTACGGAGCAGACACGGAACACAGCCAGCGCAGGGTGGCTCAGACTTTCCCGAGGACTGCCTGCTCTCCCCAGTGTGGAGGCTCACAGCATTGCTTATGGAGGTCAAGTTTGATGACTTGTTTTTTTGGTTTTTTTTGTTTTTGTTTTTTTTAAAGTAGGCTCCATGCCCAGTGTGGAGCCCAATGCAGAATTTGAACTTACGACCCTCAGATCATGACCTAGGCTGAGGTCAACTGACTGAGCCATGCAGGCACCCCAAGGGTTTGTCTATTTTTAAATACTATGGAATGCATGAGGTCTTTCAGAATAGGTTTCTCCAAAAACCAAACAACCAAATGACAAAACATCCACAAAACACCCCCCAAGTTTAAATTTTTTTAAAAATCAGATTAGTTTTCAATGGTAATGTTAATTGGAAGGGCACCTGGGTAGCTCAATGGGTTAATAAGCCTCTGCTACGGCTCAGGTCATGATATCAGGGTCCTGGGTTCGAGCCCCATATCGAGCTCTCTGCTCAGCAGGGAGCCTGCTTCCTCCTCTCTGCCTGCCTCTCTGCCTAATAGATAGATAAAATCTAAATAGATAAATAAAATCTTAAAAAAAATAGTAATGTCAATTGGAGAGACTTTGCAGATTAAAGAGTTTTTAAATACAGGAAAAACTACTGAAGGAGAATAAAATTATGCTTTGGAATTATTGACGGCAGGCCTTTCTGAGTTAGGGAAAGATGTTGGAAATACTTTTCATTTACTGTTTTCTGTATTTAATTTTTTTCCTCTTAATTAAAAAAGGGTATTTGTCAAAGACACACAGTTTGGCAGAAACTTCAATGATTAACTAAGCTGTGGTTCTTACGTGGCTTTACCCCCACCCCACCCCACCCCCAGCAGGGGACAGTAAGCAACATCTGGCTACACTGCTGACTGTCACAGCTCTGGAGGGACAGAGGGCAGCATCCCATCATACACAGGATGGCCCCCATGACGAAGACTCAAGCAGCCAAGTGTCGCTAGCTAAGGCTGAGAAATCCCATTCTAGCTAGTGGTATCAATCTGTGTAAAGGAGAGTAGTCTTCTGTAATTAACATCTCAGTTGTTCATTGGCAATTTTTATTTGCTCCCATAGTCATACAAGAACTTGACAGATTCTTTTCTCAACCTCCTAAATGTGTCTTTCCATATAGTTGTTTCCACCCGAGGTGAAGTGAGCCTTATCATCAATTCAGAGAGCCATGAGGTACATTTTATGCCTAGTCTAGTCTGCCTCTCAAAATATCGGGAATCTTGACTGTGTGGTGACAAAGTCCACGGGATTTTATTGTATGGAACGATTCACCCTTTTGTTAGGCCTCTCTCGACCTTCCACATCAATGACCTTCCACACAGAATGACCCACACTGGTGACCAGCAGCCCAGACCTTCCAATATCTGGACACAAGAAACAAGGACAGTCCTCAAGGAAATATACCTTATTAGAATTACTCTATTTCAAAAATTGTAAGGAAGCTCTTCTTTAGCCTGCTACCTCTTCATTACATAAAATTTGAATTAAAAAAAATTCTTACGTCTTGTTCCTTTATCTGTACCCCAAAGGCATAATTATTTTCTGATTAAAATGTAAATATGGCTTCCTTCTCTCTTAAATGAGTAAACAGATGTAGAAAATACAGCGCCATCCCATGCCATCCCATTAACTTAGAATCGTTAAGAGAAGTTAAAACCATGTATTATTTTAAGGAAACTAAATTCTATTCTTTTCAAAAACAAGTAGCACAAAATAAGAGCAATTTAAGTATAGGTCCTGCCGAATACATTTCAATGGAAATGTGAGAATCAGTTTATACATTGGCTCTCCAAAAATTTTGAGGCTAAATACTTTAAGCTTATTTATTATTATTTTTTAAAATTTTATTTATTTATATGACAGAGAGAAACACAGCGAGAGAGGGAACACAAGCAGGGGGAATGAGACAGGGAGAAGCAGGCTTCCCACGGAGCAGGGAGCCCGATGCAGGGCTCAATCCTGGGACTCCGGGATTGCGACCCAAGCCAAAGGCAGACGCTTAATGACTGAGACACCCAGGCGCCCCTAAGCTTCTTTTCTTTTCTTTTTAAAGATTTTATTTATTTGACAGAGAGAAACACAGCCAGAGAGGGAACACAAGCAGGGGGAGTGAGAGAGGGAGAAGCAGGCTTCCCGCGGAGCAGGGAGCCCGATGCGGGACTCGATCTGGGGTCTCCCGGATCATGACCTGAGCCGAAGGCAGTCGCCTAAGCTTATTTTCTTAAGTAGGTTAAATATTTGCCTGAAATCACCTTCATACTATTAATTTGGTCAGTCAAGCTAAACCTTCCCATGTCACAATTATCATTAATTCCCAAACTGATGTGTTACACTAAGCAACCAAATACTGTGGCTACTGCTTTATTCTACAATAGACAATGGTAAAAGAATTGTTACAACTTAATAAAAAAAGACAAACAGCTCAATTTAAAAATGGGCAAAGAAACTGGACAGACACTTCTCTAAAGGCCAGTAAGCACAGGGAATATGCTTAACTTCATTTCCCATCAGGGAGTGAAATCAAAACCACAAGATACCACTTCATACCCACCAGGATGGATGGGTCAGATACCGGCAAATGTTGGCAAGTTACACTTGCTGTGTAAGCCTGAGAACCCTCGAACATGGCTGGTGAGGATATAAAATGGTACAGTCACACTGGGAACCAATCTCGCAACTCATCAAAAAGGTGCAACAAGGAGTTACCGGAGGACACAATGATTCCACTGTTAGGTAAGCATCCAAGACAAATAAAAACATATGTCTACACAAAAATGCATAGGTGAATATTGATCCCAGTGTTCTGTTATTTATCACTGGCCAAAAAGTGGAAACAACTCATGTCCATCCATCAGCTAGCTGAGGGATGATGAGGGATGAATAAGTAAAACATAATACAACATTGCAATATGGGTGCCGGTGAATATGGGCAGCGGTATAAACACACCAGTGTGGGCGACCCGTGAAAACACAGTGCTAACTGAAAGAAGCCAGACCCAAAGGACACATTCTGTGAGAGTCTATTTCTACGCAACGCCCAGAATATGGCAAGAGTTTGAAATTCTTTCTATAGGGACAGAAAGAAGTGTGTGCCTAGGGCAGGAGATGAAGGGAGAATTGGGGGCTGGTGACTAGGGAAGTGAGGTTTCTTTCTGGGGTGATGAAAATATCCTCAAACTGGGGCACCTCGGTGGCTCTGTCTTCCACTGTCTTCCGCTCAGGTCATGATCCCAGAGTCCCGGGATCGGGTCCCGCATCGGGCTCCCAGCTCTGCGGGGAGTTTGCTTCTCCCTCTGACCTTCTCCTCTCTCATGCTCTCTCTCAAATAAATAAATAAAATCTTAAAAAAAAAAAAAAAAGTCCTGAAACTAATTATGGTGATGGATGCTCAAGTCTATGAATATATTAAACGCCAATGAATTCTATACTTTGAGGAGCGAATGCTATAGTACGTGAGTCATATCTCAATAAACATGTTCAAAGCAAAAAAAAAAAAAAAAGAGTCCACAGTCACCAGTTTCTTACCTCTGCAGGAATTTCTGGAAGATGCGCCGATAGGCATAACCAGCTCTTCTTACTCGGATGTTTTCTTTCAGACCCAGGTATTCTACTTGATGCTTCACCCTGGAAAGGAGAAAAGAGAGCCAAGATATTGTTGGATAATTCTTTTGCCTTGCTCTCCTAGCCACTATCCCCTCCAACCCCCAATTATAAGCAGCAGGGGTGCACTAAAAAGACTACAATTTAGGAGTTCCATTTTATGCAAATACACTAGAAGGGATGTTTCCCAATTCATGAATCATTAACTAAAAGTCAATCTGATCTTTAAGTGTACGCACTTCAATTTCATATATATATGAATAATATATGAATTATGTGTATATATATATGTATATATACATATATATATAAATGTATGGGCGCCTGGGTGGCTCAGTCAGTTAAGCATCTGAGTCCTGATTTTGGCTTGAATCATGAACTCAGGGTTGTGACAGCAAGTCCCAGATCGGGCTCCTTGCTGGACATGGAGTCTGCTGAGGATTCTCTCTCTCTCCTTTCCCTCTGTCCTTCCCCCCCAAAACAAACAAACAAACAAACAAACAAACAAACAAATAAAAGCAAACTATAATTGATACTGTTCAGAGTCTGAGTAGACCCTCAGGTTATAGACTATTCACTTAAAAATATTTTATTGTGAAATACAGCAATTACAGAAGGTGCCACACATCTATTTCAAAAAAATAGTAAAACAAAAAGCCATATGCCTGTCACTGAGATTATGAACAAAAGTATCTGTTTTTCAGAAGACTAAAGGGAAGAACTTTTAACTTGGAATTAAATGACACTAGAGCTGTTTTTGTTCTCTACCTAAATTTACTAGTGATTCTAGACGTACGAGATTACACCTCAGCTTTTCAAAAGCAACAGAAGAAAGGGCATATAAAATAATGTCAAACACCTAAATGAAAAATTCTCTCACGACGTACGTGAATGATAGTTTTAGTTGGTTTTTATGGGAGTAAGTAACCGCCAGTGTGGTTTGGAAAATGGGCGGCGGTCCTTCTAGATTGTGTTCTTACCCGGGATTTTCCCATCAGAGCACAAGTTCCCTACCCCGCCCCTTGGGGATTCTGGCTTAGTAGGCCTGGTAGGTCCCAGCAGGGAGGAGGGGGACGCACCGGTGAAAATGCCTCACCCCTTCCCAAGACTCAAAGTGTCCCAGAAGGCGAGTGGCAGACCCTGACCATTGGCTTCTGATCGTCCACTCGGGGAGGGCAGTGGGACCTTTGCTATACATTATGTGGGCTGGTTGAATGCGGACACTGGAAAACATGATATTTGAGGGAAATGAGAAGTCGAGCCATGGCAGGGATGCAGCCTGCCTTCTCCGCACTGAGTACATTTGGGGTGAAGCTGCACTCATGACGCTCACGGAGAACGGCCCCTCGTGATCCGCGTGACCTGCTGGGGAGCTCATTCGCAGCTGCCTTGTTCACCGTCACTCAGGGGTGCGACACCTGTCTCTCCAGCAAGGCTCACAGCGAGCCCCGTTCCCCACGAAGCTCCGCACGCACTGACAGCCACAACGTGCCCCTCTGCACCACACTCCGCAAGCTGCTCGGGAGCCCAGAAAGGACGGCAGGTTCCCGCCGAAGACCTTGCAGGCGGCACTGTGGCGCGCAGCCAGCTTCCGGGGCTGGGTCCCCGGTACGGCCCGAGCTCTGCCACTGCGTAACCTCTCCGCGCCCCACTGTCCACGTCTGGAGAGAGGATGGTGACGTTAGTTCTTCCTTCCTAACCCGGTACACCGCATGTAGAGCACTGAGCTGGCTCCCGGCTCGTGCCACATGAAACTGCTATTGTGCTAATACATTCGCAGGTACAGTAAGTAAACCAGGACCGGAGACTAGAGACAGACGTGGATTTTTCATAGGGAGGGGATTCTCAGAGGGTGACATGTGTTTGGGTCTAGAAGGATGAGTTGAATTCACCAGGTCCAAAGGAGGGAAAAGCAGGGGGCACAGTGGAAGTGAAGGCAGGGGTGGGAAAGGCTCTGGCTCTGGGCAGTTGGAGAGGAAGGAGCAGGCAGAAGACGGAAGAGGGGGTGGAGCCTGGACTGCCCCGGGGAAGGATGAGGTCACATAGTGAGGGAAGGATAAGAAAAGTCTCCAGACTTACTTGACCAGTATCCACAAATGTCAGCCCCTCCAAGATAATTTTTTTTTTACCACAACCTTTATAGAAAGAAGTAATATTCAATATCCACACTTGATTCGTGACACGTATCTGGTTAACTAAAGGAGTAGAAATTGATTCAGGAAAATAATTCTCCTTTCTCCTATCCTCCAAATCCAAAACTCACCACGGACCTTTTCTGTGCTAAGGAAAATACACATGAGGGTATCAATTAGAGGTATTTGGTCATTCTTTTTTTTTTTTACAAAGATTTTTTAAAATTTTCTTTAGAGAGAGAGCACATGAGTAGGGGGGAGCAGAGGGAGGGAGAGGGAGAGAATCTTAAGTAGACTCCCCACTGACAGAGGAGTCCAATGTGGGGCTTGATCCCAGGACCCCGAGATCATGACCTGAGCTGAAACTGAGTCGGACACTTAACTGACTGAGCCACCCGGGCACCCCAGGTATTTGCTCATTTTAAGTATTTTTCATAAGTATTGGCTTTATCCCAAGTTTTGGAGGCAGGGAATGCATCAATCACTGATTCAAGTAGAAATGTACCATTTCCATAAATCACATAGGAAAGTATGCCTCATGCTAAAACACGGTTTCATTCACTGTTAACTTCCATCACCAGGAAACTGTCTTACAGAAATTTTCTTCCACAGGATAATTGGTTTAGCAAATTCTGTACTGTTTAGCATTTTATTTAACCAAAGGATCCACACTGACTTTTGCATATCCTTGGAGCACTGTCCCCTCCTCAGTAAACACCAGTCAGGCTGACAATGCCTAGTGGTTCCTTCGGGGCAAGACTTCTTCAAGACTTTCCTTGGCTGTTAATGCAAGTAGGTCAAGGCCTGAGAACTCTGCTAGAACCTAGCAGTTCGGAACCCAGGGCGGGCAGCTTTGGCCAGAGCCAAACAAAAACACATTTTCAGCAGGGAAAGAAAAATAAACCACACCCATAAACTTGTGGAATGAGTAACCCTGTCCACTGAGAACTTCAACTGACCGTGTAATCCCTGCCAGTGAAGCACAGTGCCCTTTCACAGCCCCTAACTCTCCACGCTTAGAAGAAGTGAAACCATCTGTCCCACAGTAAATGGGAACCAGGATGGGGTGAGCGGCATGTCCCAGGAAGCAATCCTGTATGTAATACAAATTAACACTTGACCAACCAATACCTTAGACTTCCTAACACCCTTTTACATGAATGGATGTTATGAAGTTCCTTACTCCAAGTCAGGTAAGTGCTATGATTTTAAACAAGTAACTAATTAAAAGGAAAATACCACAGTGGGTGATTTTATGGAGATTTACTGAAAAAATGTATCTCTGTTTTAATCTCTCCATTTTTTGATATTTCAATGAATCAGTTTGGATTTTATGAGAAGATAACATCAGGGCTGGCAAAAGCTCAACCAGTAGCTATCACAAAATTTCTATATTAGAGGGACTTTGAGCAGAGCAATCTATACGGGGTGAGGGAGTGTGCTGGGGAGTTGTTACATTTGTAGGCGGAACGAGATGCTTTCATTTAAGATGACATCAGTCAGAAAGGACTAGGAAAGGTGAGCTGAGTGGGATTTGAAGTAGGGGGAAAGGTGGCCTAAAGCACCGCTTAGCACTATCTCTCTGCTTCCAAGATCCTGTAATCTTTTTCTGAGGTTGCCTAGGTCACCCGCTTTCTACCGGGTGTGTATTACGTGCTCAAGATGTAAGGAGGTGCGTGTGTGTGCACATGAGAGAGGGAGGCTGACAGCTCACCCGGCTCGGGGAGAGACATTTGGTCAGACTGAAGGAGATCCCATTCTGAACTGACCCTCTCACTTTCATGAGGAAGAAAGTGAGGACTGAGGAGATGAAATGTCCCACTCAAACCACTTAGTGCAGGTCAGCACCACAACACAGTCCTTCCAAATCCCAGGCTCTAGGCCAGCTGTTCCCAAAGTATGAGACGACCCACCCTAGCGTCACCTAGGAGCTTCTTCAAAATGCATGTTCCTGAGGCACCTGAGTGGCTCAGTCAAGCCTCTGCCTTCAGCTCAGGTCATGATCTCAGGGTCCTGGGATTGAGCCCCACATCAGGCTCCACACTCAGCAGGGAATCTTCTTACCCTCACTCATGTTTTTTTCCTCTCTCAAATAAATAAATCTTTAAAAATGCACATTCCTGGGCCCCACCTAGACCCACTAAATCAGAATCTCTGGAAGCGGGGCCCAGCAACCTGAGTTTTAACAAGCCATCTAAGTATCCTCCGATGCATCTATAGGCTTGAGAACTAGTGTAGGAAGGCACGATAAATAAATACAGATATTTTCTATCTTCAGGTGGGAAGAGGCAACGGTGCTGCCACCCGCTTAGCCTTGAAGGACAAAGTGAGTAATACTTTTCATTAAAGCAGAAGGCAAATTAAGTACATACGGGGGAAGACCAAGAAGGGGGATGCCCAGATTCTATATCCAGTTCCTTCAGAGGAACTGCAGTGGGAGAGGAGGCTGCAGGGAAAGGTGACGGCTACTGGGAACGACCACGAGAGCTGTCACATGGAAAAGTCTTGAGAAGAATTCTTAGGGCAGATGAGATGTTGGATTGGGGTCACATGGATGTAAAGACTGTAGAGTCTGCTAATAATACAAGAGTCACTGGAAGCCGAGCTGAGCAGCTAGGCGGAGCGGGTCCCTCCTCGGAGCCTGCGCATCATTTACCTGATAATGTTTAAGAGGAATCACCGTCAGCCATGCAACAGAAATGACGCTTGAGGAGCATGGCTCTAGAGACGAGACTCCTCAGAATACTACAGAGTGATGAAATGGAAGGCTGCTATGTCCCGCAGCATGGAGAGGCGAGAAAACAGACTGAGGCTGCACAGAAGTGGGAAAACACCAAGGACTGGCAGGCCGTGAATACCAGGGCCTGGGCACTTTCCTCACCCCTCATCTCTTCCCTCTTGTAACAGATCAGGTCTCGTCTGCTGCTGTGCCTAGAAAGGACCTCGCCGGCAGGATGAGAACAGACCTACACACATCTCTTAGAGAGGGTGGCCGGCAGCCATGGCTTTCCCTCCTGATCTTGCCTTTGTGGAGCTGAACCCTAATATGTTGTGGATACCTAAGTCTGTCTACTTTTCTCCAAGAGAGAAAAAAAAGACCGTAATTCAGCATACCCCTGTCCAGGGACGGGACTGGGTGGTGACAATGGCCGGCTCCTCCCTCTGGTCCAATCACTGCAGCACCTTGCCTCGGTCCTGTTTCCCGTAGTCTCACACACGGTGGGGTCAGGCCTCTGATGGGTGTGCGTCTGCACTCCCCCCATTGGATAAAACTGTATTCTCTCATCATCCTTAATGTTTTCCCAGCCAACAACCCCATTCCAGACTGCACAGCCCACATCCCTAAATGCCAGCTGTAGGCGGAACAGTGGCCTAGAATTCCTCAGGGGTCAGAGGGGAGAGGGCTCGCTGTGCGCCATATGTCACATGCCTCCCTTGGACTTGTTCCCTCCCGGAGGCTCAACGACACAGTGAATCCTCAAGGGCCAGTACCAAACCTAGCACATGCCCCCAGAAACCCCCAAGAGCAACAGTAAATGACAGATCGCTTTGTGACCAGCTCTTTAGACCTTCACTCTGAACCCTGAGCTGAGCATGCCAGGTCCCATCCTGTAGGTATCAATGAGGAGCTAAGTGGACTAAGAATGTCTACACAGGGCCTCAGACTAATTTTAAAACCATCCTGACTCTGCCGTATTAAGGCCCCCCCCGCCCACGCCCCACCCCAGTCTGTCCCCAGACTAGCCAAGATCAACATTATAAACTGCTAATTCTGAACCGAACGGCACTGCTAACATTTTAGGAAAAGAAAAAAGAGGCCTCGTTCGTCATGAAAGAGATACCAGGACATGAAACACACCTGAACACCATTTAAACTGCTTCTGCCCTTGGCACTGGGTGGCCCATCTTGAGGAGAGGGAACACGTGCAGGGCCCACCTCAGCTGGCTTCAACCTCCCCATCTGCCGTCTTAACCATACCTGCTTTCCTCCCAGTCTCTGGGCTTCTTGGTTTCGTTTGGTTTTATGCAGCGGATGTAGTGAGGGGTGCATTTCATCAGGGTGCTCACAAGGTCGTTGGCTTGTTTCTAGAAAGGAAGAGGAACATCAGAAGGAAACATGGAATTTTCTCTCAAGCAGACCAGCTTCCAAAGGGGAGCTGTGAAACTCTAGTGTGGAAATGGCTAGAAATTAATCTTTGTGACAACTTGTTCATTAAGCCTGCCTCTGGTCTACTTCCTTTAAGGCTCTACTGACTTTTACGATGGTTTTAACACTTACATATGGGTTTGAAATTAGATTTTTGCAAACAACCAGATCTTTTTAGTACAGATAATAAAATAAAGCAAAACAACAAAACCAGTAAATCTCCTATAGGTCTTTTCACAAGAAACAAGGAAGCATGCCAATTACCAACAAATTAAGTTTATATTCATTGAGGGCCTTTGCGAACACATTGTTCTCATAAACGTGTGTGTGTGTGTGTGTGTGTGTGTGTGTGTGTGTGTGTGAGGGTAGGGCGGGGAGGAGAAATAATTTGCAAGGATAAAGCATCAAAGGCTCTTGTAGTCTCTTTCTGGGCAATCCAAGCGATGAAGAATCGCCTTATTAAAATGATGAAAATTCACAAAGGATGGGAAATACATCAAAAATCTCACTTCATTCACCTTCTTTGGCATGTCCTTTTACAAACCTGCTGAGTGGTAGGTAACCTGCTCCTTCACTAAATACTCAATATGAAATCATCTCTCACCACCTGCATACGGGTACCCAAAAGGAAACTAGGCTCAAGCACAGAAAGCCACATAAATAGAGCTGGAATTGCTCATGATGCATTTCAAACCAGAAGCGTCTCCAGCTCCGAAGAAATAGGAGCAGGGCCCACATCAGCATTCCCACCACCACACAGCGGAGCCCTTGGGGGGCCAAGGAGGAGGCCCACACAACTCTCTTCCCGAGCAAATCAGTGCGAGGGGAGAAAACCTCTAAAGGAACACAGAGAGAAGGGATCGCGAAAGCCAGAAAACCATGACCAAGTCAGCAGAACATATCTGCCTGCAGCAGACAGCCCTCTTGCAATTAGGGCTTTGCTGCTCTCATGGGTTTGGGAAATCTGAAACCCTTGAGAAAAAGTCTTGAGTGTATTCAAAGCAAGATGTTCACTGGGGAATTATGTTCTCTGTTTAGATCTGCAGAATACAGCATGTTCTGCGATGCTTAGAAGGACAGAGCTGTAGATGTTGTACGGCCAAAGCAAAGCCCTACAGTGAAAAAGTAAATGGACTCCCATCTCCTCTGTGGATGTCCAATTAACTGAGAACAGCTCTGATGATCTTTGTGACACAGCAGGTGGAGCTCGACAGGGCCTGCTCATAAAACAGTTTAAGTCCCCAAATTTGTCTTTATTTTTTTTAATTTTAATTTTATCAACCCTTTTTCATTTCTAAGAAACACTTGGCAGACTCTTCAGTCCTAAGCTTTTAACAGCATACCTTCTTTTCACCTTAGTGTGAGCACAAGGAGGGAAATGTGACCTGAGTGACCAGCTACCTGACGTGGGTCTCTCTAGCTCAAGTAGTAAGAGGATGACATTTACTGAATGTGCCCCAGGCGCTACACACAAGGGCCTTCTCATTTCTGCTTCACAATTCTAAGTGCTAGATTTAGTATTATTATTCAATTTTTTTAGATGAGGAAATGATACCACAAGGAAATAAAGTATTGCTCAAGATGGTGCCTTTAGTGACAAGTGCTGAGGCTTGAACTTAAGTGTGCAGCCTACCAAGTCTGTTCCCTAACCATGAAGCTATCCTGCCTTCCTAAGGAAGACAGGAGATAGTCTGGTGCGATATAAGAGGAATCAACATAGTGAGTGAGGGGCCCAGAAAGCCTTACAGTTGTGGGAAATTCATTTTGGCAAATATACCTTGACTATCAAATATATATACCTTGGAATATACCTTGACTATCAAAATTATCCTGAATCAAATACAAATCAAAACCACAATGAGATACCACCTCACACCAGTAAGAACAGCTAAAATTAACAAGTCAGGAAATGAAAGGTGTTGGCTAGGATGCGGAGAAAGGGGAACCCTCCTACACTGTTGGTAGGAATGTAAGCTGGTGCAGCCACTCTGGAAAACAGTATGGAGGTTCCTCAAAAAGTTGAAAATAGAGCTACTCTATGACCTAGCAATCACACTATTGGGTATTACCCCAAAGATACAGATGTAGTGACCCAAAGGGGCATGTACACGTGAATGTTTATAGCAGCAGTGTCTACAATAGTCAAACTATGGAAAAAAGCTAGATGTCCATCAACAGATGAATGGATAAAGAAGTGGTGTGTACATACAATGGAATACTATGCAGCCATCAAAAAGAACGAAATCCTGCCATTTGCAAAAAGGTGGATGGCACTGGAGGGTATTATGTGGAATGAAATAAGTCAATCAGAGAAAGACAATTATCATATGATCTCTCTGATATGAGGAATTTGAGAGGCAGGGCAGGGGGTCGTGGGGGATAGGAGGGCAAAAATGAAATGAGATGGGACCAAGGAGGGAGACAAATCATAAGAGATTCTTAATCTCAGGAAACGAACTGAGGGCTGCTGGAGTGGAGGGGGTTGGGGAAGGGTAGGGTGGCTGGGTGATGGGCACTGGGAGGGTATGTGCTATGGTGAGTGCTGTGAACTGTGTAAGACTGATGAGTCACAGACCTATACCCCTGAAGCAAATAATACATTATATGTTAATAAAAATTGTTTAAAAAAAAAAAAGGAAAAATTATCCTGAATCTAGCTATGGGTCAATCTTAGAGGTCTCCTGATGTAGCTGGGAAGCAGCAACTGGATTTACCCAGACTCTAGACCAGAACAGTCCAGCAGCTAGGACAGAAGGCTACCAAAGGCACTTTGTCCAACAGAAGCAGAAGGCAAAACGTGCAGATGGGACAGTGAGAAAAGGCAGGGTGAAGGTGTCCTCTTCTACCCTCAACAAAGACTACTAGCAAGCCCGAGTTGGGGTTCTGCCCCAACTGTTTGCAAGCTATGTGACAACTCACTAAATTTCTATGGGCCTCAGTTTCCCCATCTGTACACTAAGTGGATTGAACTAAAAGACCACTAGTATCAATCTAAAGGATGGAAAGACATGAAAAGTGAACAAGTCCAATCCCCGCATGATACTTCTGCCTCCTGAGGCATCCACTCCACCGGAGTCTACTCTCAGACGGAGCCGCTGGCCTGTCCACTTGGCCAGGGCTGAGCTCAGTGCAATTTCCCACAGTGTCCACCTTTGACTGTCACTGCAAAACCAGTCCCTTCGAGCCACAACAAAGTAAAACTCAGTGAAGCCTCAACATCACCAAGTGCTATTAAACAGAGCATACTATGATTTAGAAATAAGAAAATAGGAGCTCTCACCAAATGAATATTCATTAATTATATCCTATAGATCAGTTTGCGATTTTAAAGAATTAGAATACAATGCCCAACACTAAAACATACATTTAATTTATGAACATAAATTTAATTTCTCTTATTTTTTTTTAAAGATTTTATTTATTTATTTGACAGAGAGAAACACAGCCAGAGAGGGAACACAAGTAGGGAGAGAGAGAGGGAGAAGCAGAAGCAGGCTTCCCCCCGAGCAGGGAGCCCGATGTAGGACTCGATCCCGGGTGTCCGGGATCATGACCTGAGCCGAAGGCAGTCGCTTAACCAACTGAGCCACCCAGACGCCCTAATTTTTCTTCTAAGGCATTTCACCTCCCTTTAAGAGTGTGCACTTCAGGGGCACCTGGGTGGCTCAGTTGGTAAAACGACTGCCTACAGCTCAGGTCATGATCCCGGAGACCCGGGATCGAGTCCCATATCGGGCTTCCTGCTCAGCGGGAGGCCTGCTTCTCCCTCTCTCATTTCCCCTGCTTGTGTTCCCTCTCTGGCTGTGTTTCTCTCTGTCAAATAAATAAAATCTTAAAAAAAACAAAACAAAACAAAACAAAAAGAGTGTGCACTTCAGGGATATCACTAAGATGACAGTTAGTATCTGCAAAGTATTGTGGATATGAGAGGTCGAAGAGATTGGCCATGACCATGTGTCTGTAAGAGGTGTTTTAGAGGGGATTGTAAAACAGGGTGAATTTCATCCCAACCTGGAAAGTAAAGCATCAGATGGACATGGGTCACACATTCACGATGAGGAGTACCCCTGGGAGAGAGAATATGGACAGCATTAAAATCCTACTTAAACTGGCTGACTTGAGTTTGAACTCCCCAGACAACAGTCATCTTCGCAGTCCTTGCAATCCGGAATATTTTTAGTATACCCAGAAGGTGGCAATTTTGAGCATTCAACTAGACAAGAATAGGAAGCAAAGAAAGAGGTGGTGTCTTCCAACGAGGAGAAAAATGCCTCTGCCTCCACCCTCTGTTTTATAGGGAATAAGCTCCACTGAGAATCCAGACCACTTGAAAGTGAGTCATTGTAACCTTGATGATCTGGGCCCCTTGGATCTGAACGTGACAGTCTTGTGACTAGATTTTCCAGCCCAGAGCTAATCCTTATCCAGGACCTTGAAGTAAAGGCATGAGTCAGAAGCTTCCACAGACATCACTATCTGGGGCCTCATGAGAATGGCATCTGCTCTCTGTCCTGGGCTCTCGGCTCCAGAGAACCCAATCCAGAGATTGTCCCAGGGCTACCAAACGTCTCCGGCACTCTGAACAGGATGGCTTCTAGTCCCAGAGGACTCTACCCTCTAGCTCAGAACGGAGCTTGCAGCTGACTTCCTCCTCCAAACCCCCATGCTGTGCTTGCCTGGAATCTCCCCAACACTGCGAGGTTTTAATGACCGTTTCCTTATTCCACCCCGGGTTCTTGCCCTCAGGGGCCGGGGAGGCAGGCTTCCATACAGGAAGAGGTGAGAGCTGGTGGCAGGAACAGACAACAACCATGGTGTCTGAAGACGGGTTTTCGAGGGGCACGGCGAGGAAGGGGGAGCACGATCTGGAGGCACAGAGCCAGGGAGGAGGCACGGACATGCGCAGTCGAGTAAGCACCGCGCGGGGCGCCTGGGTGGCTCAGTTGGTTAAGCGACTGCTTTGGCTCAGGTCCTGATCGTGAAGACCCGGGATCGAGCCCCACATCGGGCTCCCTGCTTGGCAGGAAGCCTGCTTCTCCCTCTCTCAGTCCCTCTGCTTGTGTTCCCTCTCTGGCTGTGTTTCTCTCTGTCAAATAAATACATAAAATCTTAAAAACAAACAAACAACAACAACAAAAAAACCCCACAGCGCACAGCGCAGCGGCGGGGGGCAGGGGGGCACGGGCGACGGAGCAGAGTGCATTCTGTGTGTGACGTTTAGGGCAGTGTGCTCCGTGTTTTAGATGGACTGTGGTCCAGATCACAGCCCCCCCTTGAGATAGGTATGAAGATCTCCACCGTACACAGAAAGCAAAAGAGGCACTGAAGTTTAAGCAAATCAAATCACATCCTAATAAAAAGCCAGAGCTGGGATTTCAGCACAGGCGAGGAACACTCCCCCAGAATCGTACTGTTGAATCATTCGATGATCCTACAGAGTATCAAATTGGGGTGGTATTTAATGGGCAGGATTTAAAAAAAAATAGTTTAGTGACTTTTCACAGAATTACATGATTTGTGTTTGACCCCACCTCTAAATTCAGAGTGTACGTATGGACCATGAATTTCATTACACAGTGGCTCAGAAAACACAGTGCACTCTCCACAGGCGCGGGAGAAAACACTGGAAGAACTCCTTCCAGGTGTTAAGACAGGAGTGGGCCAGATGTGCCCATAACCTGCAGAAAGGAGGGGCTTGCAACATCCAGCGTGGACGGCGCATGAACTGTCCTCACGAGACCCTGGAGGATTCCAGGTACGTGGAATTCCATAATTGGGAAGTGTTGGGGTCCGGTTTGGAAAAAGGTCATCGAAATCCAAGATGTGGCTAAAATCCTAAAATTTTCTGATTGTTTAATGTGAATTCTTCAAGCTTCCGATTAAAACCATTTCCTCTTAGAAAGTAGCTGAGTACCATCTGCTGACTGTGAAGCCAAGAGGTATCTCATATCCATTTGGGGTTTTAGGACAGCCGAGTCAACTTGTGGTGTGCATCCTGTCCCTTTTTTCAAGCATTACTTCTGGGCATCTTCCGTAACCAGCCTGTTAAATCCCACTGACCTAATCCTAGACCAAGAGTGAAGTTCCCGACTCCTAGAAAACCCTGCCTCTTACAGGAATCTATAAGCTTCCCCGAACAGAACGAACCTTAATTTTGCTTCCGGCAGTAGTTGGGCGCCCTTTCTTGTCAGCTTGCAGATTTTCCGGAAATAAAGACTTTATAAAAGGTCTGAAAAGGGAGGAAGAGAACGGATTAGCCATCGGTGGGTACCTTGGGGGCTGAAAGCCTGCTTCCACGGAGAATGGAAAGGAAGGCCATTCAGAAGGACGTAACCTTGGCTTCAGAAAAGCTGTCTGACTCAAAGCACGAGCCACCAAGGTGTGACCCGGGGAAATGAGCAGTGGCCGAGAGCAACAGAGGACGAACTCTAAGATCTAAGCATCTTAGCGTCCAAGCCTGGAAAATACATTTTAGAAAAACTCTGCCTTTTGAATTTGCCCACTCACTGGAATTGAGGTACACCTTGCCCAGAGGACACACAGAGGGGGTCAGTACGGGTTTGCTGAGTTAAGATGAGCAACACACACTGGAGCCTGGGTACGTGTATGAACTATTCAGATCCAGTGAAAATCCTGATTTGATCTAAGGCAGGGTTTCTCCATCTTGGTGCTACTGATATTGGGATCTGAGGCTGGAGAATTCTTTGTTGGGGTGGGAAGGGCTGGGCTCCCCTATACCTTGTAGTATATTTAGCAGCAATGGTGACCTTTGCCTACTGAGGCTAGTAGCCCACTGTGCCTCCCGCCCCCTTGACAAACTGTGCTTTTGAGTACAAGTCAATTTCAGCACAACAGTAGTAATGCACCAGTCTTTTGCCCATTGAATAGATTTTCATTAGTTGCTCCAATGGAGCTGTGTTTGTTCATATGCACCAAGACACAGGGCAGAGACAATGTCCTAGTAAAGTCAGTGCCCCCGGGGTCTGGGCACGCCGTGAGTGCTTGATCAATGAGTGCTGACTGAGAATACAGCCATCCATGTAAACTGGCAATCTGACCCTCAAATTCAATTCCTCCTAAACGGCTTTGGGGCCATCTCAATTTCTAGGAAGTCTCCCAACAATCTATTTTTAACTTGACCAGACGTGGTTATAGATTTTTGCAGCAAACATGTTTAATAGACAAAAGACCATATCTATAGGACAGGAGTTTATGTGGGAGTGTCGACAGCTCTCAAACTTGGCAGTAATTTTAATAATTAAAAACAAATTGGAAAGCAGGTCTGTACCTGATGGGCATAAAAACCCATGGGACAGGACTTGTGGCTGATCTGACTTTTTAAGAAAGAGCAAATCGATTGTGTGTTTTCAAACGTAAACAAATTTGGGATCTCCAAAGCTGGAGACGCAAGCAGAGGGAAGGTACAGCACGGGCAGATGAGGGCCAGGGGATGTTGGGGGGCGGGGAGAGAATGAAGTGGAGTAGAACAACTTCTGGCCAAAGCCTAAAAAGCATGCTTGCTTTTCTTAGAAAATTGTCAGACTCGGGGCTGTTGACCAAGGAAGCTCACCTTAATCTTACCACAGCCTGAGTCCAAGGGCTCAGGGACTCCAAGGGCAGCTCCTCCTTGGAGATGGGTCTAAAAACTCTAAAATCTGGAAGACTGTACAATATTGGATTTGCCTGGCACACCCAGGCCTGGCCATGTAAATTACACTTTGTATCTGTTACCGGAGATCTTGGGAACCTTTGCAGGGAAGAAGGAGGAGAGGACAGAGCAGGGCTGTTTCCGGGAGCTCCTGCAGGTTGCCAGACAGATAGAGGTCCCTCCTGCCCCTACCCGTAGAGCTTAGACAGGGTCTTGGGAGTTAAAACAAAGCTCTGAGGAAATCCCTCTTATGTTGCCCCTCCCAAATTTCTGGAGCCATTTACCAAGTGCTTCGGGGACACGTCATCTCACATCCTGCTAAGCCATTAGCCATTCAAAAAATTAAGTGACCATGGAAAATTCTTGGGATGATATTCTAAGGTCAAAGTATCAAAGAACCAGAACATTCCACTCTCAGAGAGTCAGAAATGGCCATCCCAACCCAACCCCTGGGTAGTCGCCTCTCTCTGTTATTACTGCTGAAAATGATGAAGCTAGGGGCCTTGAAGGGAATGTGCACAGCCGGTAGCCCTCAGAGGCAGAAGATGTTAGGGGTACATAGGATTGGAAAAGAACAATTATTTTGAAAAACCTAACTGTCCAGTGACAGTCCAGACCCGAGAGCTCAAAGGAACTAACTGCCAACCACTCAAATGCCACAAGTTTTTTTTTTTAAATACTAAAAATCTGATCAAACCTATATCCCATGTCAGATAAGGCAAAACACACTTACAGCTCACTGCTCTGCATAAGCTCGATCAGATCCATAAAAAGCACATCCCGGTTCCTTTCACAAAAGCCATCCATGTCATAGGATACCTGGCCAAGAATGGAAAGAAATCTAATTTTATCCTGTAAGTATTTCATTGAAGAAAAAAAAAAAATCCAAGTTGGCATGTTTATTCTAACCGGAATGTGAATATTTCCAGATGTATGACTGGGATTTCATCATGAATGGTCACATTAAAGCTGTGCATGTTTTATTTAACTTGTTAGCTGACTTAGGCGGTGATGGTCTGTGGCTGGTGATAGGTGGTATCCGGCTGCCTCCAGGACCCAGATGACCTATGATCTACCATGATCACACATCCCTTCTCCAGTGAATCCACAGGGGTGTCTTAAGTAATTCACCTAATTCTTTCCCTAAATTTTCACTACGACAGAATAAAAGAAAACTCCTTCTGCTCATTAATCCATTGCAATGGGGCATGCCATCTGAGGTTCTGCAATTTTTTTCCACAAATGGCATAATTGGCTCAAGTCAGCCAAAAAGTCATACTTAGGGACCCTGGTTAACATGAGATTAGATGGGATGAAAGGTGAGACCAGTGGCTTTCCACAGGATTAGAAGACTGTAAATATCATGACCTCGACTTACTTATCTTTGTCTCACTGGCACCCAGACAAAGACTGGTACCCGGGAGGCAGCCAAAATCACATATCTTATGAGGACCAACATCAAAAGCAAGCCTTAATTTTATTTTTATTTAAGTAGGCTCTGTGCCTAACGTGGGGCTTGAACTCACAGTCCTGAGATCAAGAGCTGGATGCTCTATCGACTGAGCCAGCCAGGGGCCCCAAACGCAAGCCTTATGTATACTCCCAGCACACAAAGGCAGGTAAGGGATACAGGCTTGTGACTGCAGCAAGAGACAAGACAAAAATCCATTCCTTCAGCAGTTAAATATACATGCCAGGGGGATTCATGATTTAAAAATATGCAGTAGTATCCACTACCCTTCATAGGTCCCACGCTGTTGATGAATGGATGAATGCTGAATGAACAAAATACAGTGAAGCAGATGAAGCTATATGGATACTGTTAGTCAGCAGCCTCACAAGAAAACAGATTACAGACCTGAAGGCTTAAAACATGAAGGCAGACATTGGGAAGGGTAGTTTCTCCTTTCCCCCAGGATCCCTTTCCCTGCCCCCTGCTCTCTGGACATACCTTCCCAGCATAGTGGTGAATAATGAAGCCTTGATTCCAGCTGTTGAAGTGCTCATGATTCCCAATCTGCATCTGCAGCTTCTGCAGCAATGTCTGATCTGCCCCCTCCCCCACTGCATGCATTGTGGCGCACACGTCGTCCAGGATGCTCATGATGCCGGGAGGGTTCTGAGGGGACCGAGAGTGCAAAGCCCCAGGTCAGTAGCTTATCGGGTCTTTCCTCAAGCAAGGAACTAGTTCCCGAGGCTCAAGATACCATCTTGAAAGTCAGTCATTCCCTTTGAGCAAGAATGCCATTAATAACCCCAAATGGGAGTTACCACTTAGATCTCATATACAGATTACTATCTGTTGACTATTTGTACTGTTGCTTTTAAAAACCCAAAAGAAAAAGGAAAACATTTTCTTTTGACCCTAAATAATCTCTTTATGTTTTATTAATTAATTAATTAAAATTTTATTTATTTGACAGAGACACAGCTAGAGAGGGAACACAAGCAGGGGGAGTGACAGAGGGAGAAGCAGGCTTCCCGCCGAGCAGGGAGCCCGATGTGGGGCTCAATCCTAGGACTCCGGGAATATGCCCTGAGCAGAACGCAGATGCCTAATGACTGAGCCACCCAGGCGCCCGACCCTAAATCATTTCTTAATGTTCGCTTTTAGCCTGTTACCCATAGAGACATGGTTTACATGGTTAGAGGGCAGACACATTCTCTCATGCATTACTTTTTTTTGCATAGCACTATTTTATAAACAATCTTCAGGCTTTATATAGTCTTCGTACTTACTATTTTAATGCCTATATTTTCCTGCTCTGATATGCTAGTTTATTTAAAGACTGAATTGTCTTTGGATGTTTTTACCATTTCTAGTTTGGGACTTCTCTTAAAAAAAAAAACCCAACCCAAACAAACAGCACTGTGGAGCTCCTCAGCTACAAGCTCCTTGTTGGATAAATTTTAGGGCTACAGTCCTAGGGGCTGTATAGACGGCCTAGAAGGCAGGACCAATTCCAGGCCTCTTCATCGCCATGCCACCCACTCGAGCCATGGACGTCTTCTCTCAGAATTCAGTAACAACTTGCATTTGTAAACTGGCATTTGATCGATACACGGATGTTCCTACAACTACACTCACACCCGTACACACAACTGATGGAACTGCTAAAATTCTCTGCAAATCAGAGTTGTCACTTCCCCACTCCAAAACAATGACACAAGAGAACAAAACCCCACTAGACATAAACCTGTGTGTAGTGAAGAGACAGAGCAGACGGATACTTACAACTTTGTTCTCTATGAGGTCACACACGATTTTGTTATTAAAGTACTCAATGGGTGTCCATCTTATTCCCTCTTGAACGTACTCTTCCTGCAGGACAGCAAGTGGGGATTCCCATTATTACCCCAGTGAAGATGGGTAGCATCTTTCACCGTGAAAGAAAAATCTGAATGCCCTTTGACATAAAATGGGAAGGGTTTGTTTTGTTTTGTTTTTGTTTTTGTTTTTGTCCTAAGAGGGATAGAAAAGGAGTATTTCATTGCCTGGTAATTTTCTTTTTTCTTTTCTTCTTTTTTAAAAGTAAACTCTATGCCTACGTGGGGCTCACATGCACAGCCCTGAGATGAAAAGTCAAATGCTCTCCCGACAGCCAGCCAGATGCCTCATGGTTGGTAATTTTTTAGTTTGAACCCTATGAAATGTGTTACCACACAATCATTTTGATATACTAACGATGGCAATTTACTATGGCTTAACCTATAGGTCCAGTTACAAAATCACCTCTTTGAATTTAATATAAGGACTGCGGTACAGACTGGATTCGAGGCACCCAAAGGGAAGGCCCCTCACTCAGGCCCATTGCTCATTTCACTGAACAAGCAGCACCACGTTCTCGTTTCCCTCCTTCCTCACCAGTCTTGCTCTGTTAGCTTCTTTCCAGACCGTCAGCTGCTGGAGTCTCTGGACTCAATCTCCTCAGCCCTGCTTCTCTAGAGGACTATAATCAATCCCTTGGTTGTAAATAGAACCTGCAGGCTAATGTCCCCCAAATACATTTCTCTAGTCTAGACCTCCCCTGCTGGGTTCCAGGGTGATGCACATTTCATACATTAGAGTCTCTGCTCAGTCATCAGCCTTACAAATGTTCAGTGGAGATCTGATTCTGCATTTCCCAGTCATCACCAAGCAACTCTTCTAATTGCACTGTTCAGCAAATCACCCCATCACTGGCCTTGTGATTCAAGCTACAATGGGAGCAATCGCCTTTAATTCCTTTCCTTCTTGGCTCCTTGCCAATTATTTTGAGCAAGCCATGTTGACTCACTTTTGAAAACACATGCCGCATCTGACCACCGCTCACGGCGACACCGCCTCTACTGCTACCATCATCGTCCACACCCCCGCCATTTCTTGCCCAGTCTCCTAACTGGTTTTTAAACCTCCACTCTGTTTGTTTCCCCCTTCACCCACTCTGTAAGTCTACGCAGCCTGACTAGCCTTTTCAAAAACACAAATCAGAGCGTGTCACTCTGCTCAAAAATCTGCCAGTGCTTCCCATCAGACTTCAAAACCTGAAGCTTTTGCCATGCTGGACAACATTCCTCTACGACACAGCCTCTGCCTACATCATGCGGTCTCAGTCCCTACCACCCTTTACCCTGGCTGTTCCGCCCTAGTGGCTCTGATAGGATGGAAGGCTAGAACACCAGGGCAGAAATTTAAGCAGCCGTCACTCGCTGGGATTCCCAAGCATCGACACAACACTTCCATAACTTAACGTCCCCCAAATACCTTTCACATGTGTAGTGGGTTGCATGTGTACCCCGAGATTTCATATCCACCTAGACCTTCAAAATGTGTGGTTTGGAAATAGGATGTTTGAGATAGAGTTAAGCTCAGGATCTTATAAATGCCATGTTCTTGGATTTAGGGCGATCCCTTAATCCAGTGACTCATGTCTGTACAAGAGGAAGAAGAGGGAGATGTGGGCAGAGAGAGACACAGTGAGGAAAAGGCACGTGAGGGAGCGGCAGAGCCTGGAGTTACAGTGACAGAGGGCAAAGACCCCCAGGAGCCTCAGAAGCTGAAAGAGGCCAGGAGGGCGTGTGGCTCTAGGGACACTGTGGCTTCAGACTGTGGCCTCCTGAACTATGAGAGGAGACATTCCAGTTATTTCAAGCCACTCCGTTGGTGGTACGCTGAGCAGCAACCCTAGGAATCCAAGACAACATGGAACCCAGAATCAAAGGGAACCTGCCCTGAACTCGGAGGAGAAACTATAACCAAAGCATGTTCCTTCAATCAGAATGAAGACTACGAGCTTTGTTAGAGACACATTGATTTTTACTGAAGAATGGGAGCAGAGCAAACGTGAGAAAACCCAAATTTTTCCTCTGGAACATGGTCTATGCCACTGACAATTGGGGTTGGAACTGGGTTTCCATCTTCCACTCGGTCAATGAGTCGGAGTAGTAAAAGCAGCCCATAATAAGTCCAACTTCACCCCACTATTTGCTTGAAGGAGAAAGAAATTGTAGCAGATGGTGTTTACATTTCATAGACTGAAATGTCACAATGGCATATGGTTTTTCTGCCTGACTTTATTAAGTACGTTTCCTAATACAAGACTAACTCTTGAACCTAGTGTCAAGAGACTCCCATATCTTTTAAATAAAGCACATTAGACACAACACGGGAGGAAAGAAGAGGGCTTGCTTACCTGTTCTGCCTTTAATGTCAGTTCAATAAAAATCTGCTGTAATTTTTCATTGACAAAATTGATACAGAACTGTTCAAAGCCATTTTTCTGAAAAAAAAAAAAAAGTTGCTTGCATGTCATTGTTTCTGCAAAATCATTATGAAGTCATTTCTTAAGTGGTTAAGTGAAATGTTTCAATGTGAAAAGCCTTAACAGAAATGTTGGCGGCATCCGTAGGCAGCAACATAGTTTATATTTAGGAGAAACTGTTTAGTAAGGTACATGAACAACTTACAAAGGCAAAAAGGAACCCTAGTAGGTTTTCCCCTATTATCTAGAATTCTTTCTTTCAAGCCAGATGAAATGCATCACCCTCCCCAGGCGCACCCAGCCTTACCTGAAATATTTCAAAGCCATAGATGTCCAGGACGCCAATGTTGTATTCTTCATGGTCCTTCTCCATTGCTTTGTTGATGGACTAGGAGAAAGTAGGCAGCACAGCAATTAACTCTTTGGTTTCCTATCAGAAAGGGGGCATGCATGGGGGAACAGGAAGACTGTACAGAGCAAATGCTACTGCCTGCTCGAAGCAGAGGATGACAAGGAGGGAGGTGATCTGCCGCTTCAAAGAAAGCCCTGCTGCAAGGTCAAGCACTCTCGGAAACCACCAGGATCCAAAAAAGCTACTATTGCTTGATGATGAAAGCCATTAACTTCCGGCAGTTAGTTTTTCTCAGGAAGTCTGGAGAGTTGGAAGAAAATGTCATCTTGGATGACTGAAGTAAGACCTACTTCATATAAAGAACTAATAAGACAACATCCATAAATATTATTTCCACTGACCCCACTCAGCAGCCATTTAAACGACCCCCACCACGGCTGGGAGGGACATCAATGTCTGGGGCCAGGAGCTTCGAGGGGGGGATAATAATAGTCATTATTATGAAAGTGATGAGAATATAAGCAGCCTCCATTATTTACTGTTCACTTATGCCAGGCTTTGCTTAGCGCTTTCCATGTGTTTCACTGAACCCTCGCTACGATTTTGCCAACGACAATGACATTAGACTCCCCAAGGCTGCCCTGGGCCAGGCGCAGGGTCTGGGGTTCCCTGGAATGGTAGTAGCTGTCTACTACCTCTGTGTTCTGGATCACTGAGAAGGGGCATGGAAGCCACTCGCTAGAACTAATGACACGGGAGGGGGGCGCAGTTTCCACCAGGGGCGTTGGGAGGGCGGTGGGGTAGGGAGGGACAGAGGAGAAAAGCTCCCAGAGGTGGCGAACACCTGGACGCACGTGGAAGCACCAGAGGTGTTTTCCAGGCCAAGAACATGACGTGGCCTCTTTGTGAGCTAACGCACCGTGCCACACAGCCCTCGGCCCAGTGCCTGGCGCATGTGTAGGGTCCAGTAAACGTCAGCTCTAATCACACGTTCATCTGCTTTTACCACACAAAATAAAGGGGAGGCACAAAGAAAGGAAGGTAGGAAGCCCAGCACTGGGAGGCACGGGGAACAAAGGGATGAGAGAGGTTGGGTTCTGCTGTCAGCTCTGCATCCCTCTCTTGCTGAACGGCCTCGGGCAAATGCACCAATCCCTAGGCTTAAAAATTCCCTTGTCAGTAAAATGAGGAGTCTGGACAAGTTAAAAGGATGACTCATGTTTAGTATGACCCTGACCTTCCACAGAAAGTACACAAAATAATTACCCTATCCTGCCCTGCCCTACTCAACCCCGACCACACCTAACCACACTTCAAGCTCTACAGATGTTGCCAAGATGCAAGGAGATTTTTTTTTGGAGCGAATGGCATGCTGCTGATCTTGCCCTAGGATCTCCCTACGGTTCTTTCTAGCTTGAATATATAAAAGGCAGAGGAGTAGAAGAGCTAGAACATGGCCATACTACCTGGGTGTGATTCCTAGATTTATCACTTGATGGTAGTGTGACTCTGGCTAAGTTCCTTAGCCTCTCTGTGTCTAAGTTATCTGTAAGACCCGGGTAATGATGCCCAAGTCATGGGGTGCTGGGAAGAATCTCACTGCTTTTTTT
Source organism: Spilogale gracilis (assembly GCA_004023965.1). Lineage (NCBI taxonomy): Eukaryota > Metazoa > Chordata > Mammalia > Carnivora > Mephitidae > Spilogale > Spilogale gracilis. The sequence goes on along the minus strand of PITA01007521.1, from coordinate 48,897 downwards.
CTAAAATACTTAGAATGGCATCTGGCGTGTAGTAAGGACCGTAGAAGTATTTGCTATTTTCTTCTACCATTTAGAGGCTATGGTAATTAACATAGCCCATCACCAGCATTCCATATTGCTGAAAGGCTAAGTTTCAGGAATTATATGTGGTATAATATACGTCTATGTCTATATCTATACATAAAGATATATATATACACACACACACACAAGTATACAGGATTATGCCATTATAAAACCAGTCTATGGTAGTTTTAAAATATATCTAAGAAAACTTTGATTGATACTCTTCCCTCCAAAAGGTAGAACTTAACTCTCCTCCCCTTAACTACTGAATGACTTGCTTCTGATTGACAGAATATGGCAGAGTGCCAATACTGGAGTCCAAGCTTATAAATTAAAAGCTTTTTAGCTTCTTCCATGTTCTCTCTCTCAGATCACTCCCTCTGCGGGAAACCAACTGCCATGCTGAGGATATTCAAACAGTCGAAAGAAGCCTCGTGCAACAGGGATCTGAGGTGTTCTGCCAACAGCCGTATGAGTGCGCCATCTTAGAACGAGACCTTTCAAGCCTAGTCAAGCCCTGAGATGACTGTAGCTCGTCAGGCTCTGCACTTTGGCCTCATCCCTAGGTCCGAACCATCAAGCTAAGTCACTTGCAGAAACTGTAACAGGATAAATGCTTATAGGTTAAGCCACTACATTTGGGGTTTATTTGTAACCCATAGCAATACATGATAAATACGGTATTCTAACGCTGAGGCCCAAGAGTCAACCAACTTTCATGACCACAGGACTCCCCTTTCTCTGTTCTGTAGTTCTGGCTTTACTAAATATTTTGTGCATTAGAAGCTGCTACCTACCATCTTTCCGTTTTCCTGGACAATTCTAGAAGCCACGGTGGGAATCAGTGATTCCAGGGTGAAATGAAAAAAAATGGAGGAGTAAGCTAATGGTTATAAGGAATAGGACAAAACCTGAAAACAAAGCCCTTAGTAGTTTTAATCTTCAGAGCTGTGAGGTGAAATGCCACCAACGTTCACGTGTATTTACTTACATCTACTAAGAAATCAAAGACCCGGGCGTGCAGAGCCTTGGCGAGGGCATCTCTGGTGTAACAGGCCTGCTCCACGTTGAGGGTCACGTGGATGGACTCCGACTTGCCTCCCCACTTGCTATCCATCTGCCGGCTTGTGAGCTTCTCTTTCAGCCTGTCCTGGTTTATCCCCAAGAGATATGCAGGAAAAGCCAAAACTACAGACAACGAAATAAAACATGATGGTCTTTCAGAATCTTAACAATTCATCTCGCAAACACGTGGAAGCATTGTTGTGTGTGTCCATGTGCACCTACAGGATGCCATCACTGGCCCCCCAAAAACTTTCGCTCTACTGAAGACTGCTTATCGGCAGTCCCACACACGCCCATCTACTTTTTTATTTTATTTTTATTTATTTGACAGAGAGAAACAGCTAGAGAGGGAACACAAGCTAGGAGGAGTGAGAGAGGGAAAAGCAGGCTTCCTGCCGAGTAGGAAGCCTGATTTAGGGCTCGATCCCGGGTCTCCGGTGTCATGACCTGAGCTGAAGGCACAGGCTTAATGCTGAGCCACCCAGGCGCCCCCATCCACTTTGTTTTTCTCAATTGTTCTATCATATAAGTCAATTCCTCTGATGGCTGAGACTCCCAATAATACAAATCAGTGATCCAAGGAGGGTAAACCAATCCCCCCTGCTGAGATCACAACTACATGCCTAAAATGGACACCTTTCCAAGCATGCAGCTGGGCAGCCCGGAAAGAACTAAATCAAGAGACATTTCTTTGGCTCCCAAAATTGTTTTCTTCCTTTCTGGTGCGGTGTTTTCACAGCATCATTCCCAAAGATGTTGAAGCACCTGGAATCATGGAAGTAATAACTGCAATATCATAATGATCACCAGTTTCTTGAGTGCCTACCACGCATAGGGTTATTAGCGAGGAGAGAACACAGACTGTTAGGAAATCTTGAAGGGAGTCTGGATGAAGCATGGACAGCTTGCCAAATTAAGAAGCATATGAAGAGCTGAGCATGTGATACAGGGAGATAGTAAAGTCCTGAAGGCATTCAGAACAGGAAGCTATATGACTTGCGGGGGTAGTCCACGAAGATGTGGGATTTGGGTGGGGGATGAACGGAATTTGTACAGAAGCAGAGGAAGAGGGAAGAGGGGCGTGCGGTGGCATGCGCACCGGGGTGGAGGGAGTGGGGTAGGAGACACGGTCGAGGTGCAGCAAGTGGACTATAGCTGGAAAGGTAGGCACTTACAAGGCTAGGGGGCATTGACAGCAGAGGTCCTTGAAAGGGAGGAGAAATTTGGGCCGGAGTCAAAGGGAACCTGAATGGCTTCTTGGGCGGAGGGGGTGTGATTTATGACACGTCTCTGGGAGAGGCAAATGGAGTGAAATGGAGGGCACTGGTACACCAGGTACATCCAGGTCACGGCACGCCCACCCCATCCACAGGACACGCAGTAACAGCCTTGGTCTTCGAAGAGGAGCTGAATAGATGGCTTAGTAACTTGTTTCAGGCCTTGAATTTGCCAAGGGGAGGGCCAGTGATATAAATGGATTTTCTTGATTCCTGCTCAAAACGCTCCAATGTGAATAAATGACACCGTTCTGGGTCATGAAAGAATGCTCAGATTTTTTTTGTAGTATGAATGAAAGATTTTCATGGACACAAACCCAAACTCTAAAACTTGGATAGGAGTCTTCTTTTTCCACATAAAACTGTATCAAAAGTTTCTGATAAAAGGATTTTGTTAAAGACTTTATGCTAGTGCTCAAAAATCACAAGCCTCCCAATAAAGGATAATCTGAATTTCACAGATGGTGTTAGAATGAACGGGCTGACATTTCTCAGTAGATACCTTCCAATGAGATTAAGTCAGCGAATGCATTCTGAAGACGTGTCATGCCACAACTAGGTATTTATTATCTCTGCTGGCATTTTACAGAACCGCTTGGACTCATAGAAGGGCTTCTTTTTACAAAGGGCAGGTGAACAAAATCAAGGGTGCCCATTTGCCAGCGGCCTCAGTCTGGTTTTCTTGTTAACACATAGGTTTAGGAATCTGGATGAGTCTTCCGCTAAATTGAAACTTAAGCTTTGCACAGGGCAAGGACATAGGATGCTCGGGAGCCAGACTAAACATATGCGTGTTTGTTGGGAGAATGGAGAGACATTTCCCAAAGTATCTGACATCTAAGAGGCCTCATGAAGGGGAAGCTCTGATGCTGGCTCTCAGCACCACCACTAGGCCGTCAGTCCGATACACGTATCTGATACGGTGGATATTATTACCACTGCTTTACAGTAAATTCTCCAGGTTCCTCACTGTTCACAGTAATCACACAGTGAATACCTTGACACAATGAATAGTTAGCCTCCATTTGCCTGCTTTATAAAATACGGGCTTCTCGTAAGCCTCTGCTCATGCTAAAATAGGGACACAGTTAAAATACTCGGTAAAAATGTTTATGCCACTGTCTTTATGATCATACCTAAAGAAATGCCACATGAAGGGCTAAGTCCTTGGGTCCTTTTGGAAGACAGAAAAAAGAAACATACTAACTTCCCAGTCCCCCAGGGCTTCTGCAGAAGAAAACACCAGTGAAGAACCATAGACATTTGAAAAACAAGGCATGGAATATGGCCAAGAACCAGAGCCGCAGGCTCAGGGAAACCCTTGAGAAGTGTAAAGCGGGTATCTAGTACTCGCTTGGAAAAAACAGTCCATGCCATGTTTTTCAAGTATAAGCTTTTATGGCCCTGTATTTTCTTCAGTGGCTGCCCAGGCGCTGAAATTACAGGGCTGCTCCTACTGACTTCCTTCAGGCTGTGAATTTCCACAGGGTGTGTGCAGGTGTGGCTGGAGAGGGACGTCAGTACGGAAGCTTGGAGGCTGTGGGAAGGGAGCAAGGGAGCGAGGGAGGGAGGAGCCACTGATTAATTTCAAAATGCCTCCGTAACTCTGGTATCATTAATCAGAGTTACACAGAATATAAAGGAACCTGCCAGAAAGTAACATTTCAACACATTCTGATAATGAAAATAGATTTCTGTTACTGCATTGAAGCATAAAGCAAAGTTGGATTAATTCTTCTATGGGCATCTGAAGTGCAGAGGAGATAAACCAAGAAGATGGAGCAAAAACAAAATGCTGTCTGACAAACACAAAAGAAATGGTAAGGTACATGTGGGCTGTCTTCAATGTTGAGGTTCCATGCTCTCTAATCCATCGGTCACACGGCAAAAAAAGATGGGCATCAGCACTCGTGCTTCCTGTCACTATTTACCTATTTTTCCCCCCTTTGACAACATTCACAGGTTAATGTCTCTGGAGCAAGACTTGTTTCCAAAAGTATGTCATCTTACTGTAGGGACTACGGTGGGGACACATGTGCCTAAGTGGAGGTTTGTTTAACTTCTCAGCAACGGACAGGTCTCACTCAGGCTCCACTAGTCTGGGGTCGGGTCAGTAACAAAATCCGTTGTCACTGAGGGCTATTTTGCTTTACTAGGTTCGCTGTGATGGGAATCTTACCATCCTTTTTACAATAGCTAGACAAAGTTTGCTTTCTTCTGTTATAAAACCATGGGCGAACACTTCCCTCTGAACATTCATTCCACGGGAGGTGCCTGGGTGGCTCAGTTGCTTAGTGGGGAGCCTGCTTCTCCCTCTGCCTCCATTCTCCCTGCCTGTGCTCTCCCTCTCTGCCAGATAAATCAACAAAATCTCTATAAAAAAATAAAAATGTATTCCATGGTATGATATACTCAAACATGAGAAAGAGGATAGCAACCAGGTTATTCATTTCAATGTGTTCACTCAGTGTTGTAATTGCGGAGGTTCTGCCCGGATAGCACTCAAGAGATGATTGGCTCAGCAGAAGTACATATAACCAAGCAATGGAACACTGTGTAGCTAAAGAGGGATGATGCTCTTAACAATTAGAATAGTCTTCAAGGCATAATGTGAAGTGAAAAAGCAACTATAGAACATGACGTGTTATGCCCCCATTAATGCACAAAAGTGAGAAAAAAGAATGGACGAGCATTGTGGCTCAGGAAACACAGATCCCCTGAAAAGAATACAGGAGGCTGGAAACTGGTGCCCTCTGGGGAAGGGGACAAGGCGATGAGCAAAGGGGTAGATGGGACACCCTGCTAAGGGAATGACTCATGGCAAGGTACACCAACAGAGGAGGACAGAAATTCTCAGGAGGGCCCAGTTCTTTGCTAGACCTCTTTGGTCTGGAGCACAGCCTCTCCGGGTCTCTCCTACTCCAGCGCCTCCAATCTGGGCACTGCAAGGCAGTTGCCAATCCTGGGCCTTACGCATTTGGCTGAGGAGGCTACTTCCTCCCGACATCAATGTGCAATGAACCACTTCTTGGCTCTAGCATACGGGGGAGGGCTTGCTGTGTCTGGGTTGTTTTGTTCTCCAGCAAAAAGAGTCAATAAAAGATTGTACTATCCAGGAAGGCAAGAGAAATTCATTCTGCTTCTACAGCAACCACCAAGAAACCCTCTCTGTCAATGTTAAAAGGACAAGTGTTAATGACCCTCCTGGATACATACGTGCATTTGTTAAATGTGAAGGAAAATGTATGTAAGTCTAGAAGCACAGTGATTATTATGAGGTCCTGTTTCCAGACTTTATGCACACTGCGTGTATTTATTGCCCCCCTCACTTCCCTGGTCAACATAATTCATCTTTCTCTTTATCAGAGAGACATCAGAAGTTAGCAGAACTTCCCTTTTTTATCACAAAAGAAAACACAAATATAAAAAAGGAGCCTTATTTGGAATGGAAATAGCTTCCCTGCATTGTCAGCAATGAGTGGGATACTATTTATTACTAAGCATCTAAATTTATCATTCTGGAAGAATGCTGAGAAAGGAAGAAATGTCTTCCTGGGTGGTTAAAGGCTGTGTGGGTTGAGAGCAGCCTGGAAAGCCATCTTACGCCTCAGAAGCTAGAGTCGCCCGTTACAATGGCCGTGGCGAATTGTAGCTCACAAAACCAAGAACCTCTGCAGGAAGGACCGATTTCTTCCCAAAGAGCAAACATGAACATTCAGTCTTCAGGCTCTGACGATTGCAGAGGGGACCATGAAAAGCAATCACCAGCAACGTCAACACGATAGCCAGTGCCCAATTCTTTCTGTTTCCAGCATCCAGTCTAAACCAGCCCCCAGACAAGCTCCATCTGTGAGCTTTACCAGTGGACATAAACCAGACCAGCTGCTCTTCAAGCCCTCGAGGGGAATGGAGACCTACAGAGGAGAGTGCTCTTGGGAGAAGTATCTTTGGAGTTCTCTAACTATTACTCTCCATTAAAGTATCACTTTACTTTTAAACCTAGGTGTGAAATTGGGCCAGACTCCCCTAAGGTTGATGGTAAACTGAAACAATCTGAGGAATGGCCTAGTGGCGAGGGCTATTGCGAGGAGGGCAGGTGCACAAGAGCGGCCCAGACTGTTTGACGGCCATTTGTTCTGCCCCAAGAGGACATGAGACTTCCCCAAGTCCCCAGCTCAGACCCTAGCAAAGGGGACGCTGGCTGGTTACCTCGGGTGGAGCTAACCAATCGTTCACCTGCATTCATCCGCCGTGGGCCAGAGCTACTCACACTCCTCACTCTCTACGGCCGCGTAATTGCCCACTTCCTTGAAGCTGATGTTCCCCAGGTGGAGGATGCCGGCCACGATCTGCAGCACCAGCGTCTGCTCCTCCGCGAAGATCCCGATCACGTTCATCGCGTGCTAGGAGAGAAGAGAACACCCAGAGGGTTGGCCGCCAGCTTGCTAAGCACAAAATGAAGCCAAAGCTTGGATTGAGTTGTGCTGTCACATGGGGCTTAGCTGGCAGGGGCGGCTGGAAGGCCCTGTAGGACACAGTCCCTACCTAACGCACTCATCCCTTCTTCTCAAGTTCAGAGGCATGCTGGAAAGGCAGTTGTGTTCACAGGCACCACGTGACCCCCAGCAGGCGATCTCCAGGAGCAAAGCTACACAGAAGGAGCAGGCCCTGTCCTTGTGCCCCATGGGTGTCCTCACTGCCCCCTCCAAGGGCACAGATGCCCCCTTTCCAGTTACTCCAGGGACACCTTGGAAATCTTCCCCTCATCAGGAGGGTGTGAATAAATAGTACTTGTGAAAGGATCTTGACCAAAAAAAGTCTCCGGTAAATAAAATAAAAGCGTCAACAGAAAAGTCTTGTTTCTGAGGCCAGTTAACTTCAGTAAAAACAGCTGAAATGCTGAGACTTATTATCTGAATGCTAAGAGCACCCTATGCTAGGACCAATGCAGTCCCCCATCTGCATTTCTTCTCTCCGCTCCTTTGAGGCCATGTGGCCCCTTGGTGCTGTCTTCATTCCTGCACCCAGGATACAGTCTGCCTGAGCAGCGACCCCCACCCCAAGCAGGCCAGCGCCCTGCAAACTGCACCCCCACATGCCCTGTCAGGGTCCCTGCCTCGCGCCTGGGCATGGGCTGAGGGACGGGCCCGGCAGGAAGTGGACCCAACCCAAAAGGCAGAGGTGGTGCAGTTCTTTGAAGATAAATGGGTGAAGAGCCCAGCCCCAAAAAGCTCTAGACTGACTTATTGAGCTGTTTCCTTGAGGATGTGACCCCTCAACAATGTACCGGGGTGGACACTTGGTACCATAACGTATACCGTGAGAAGGGCATGGAAGCGAGGGCACCCCCTGCCCGTTCAGTGTGGAGGGGAAGGGAATGCCCTTGGAGGTTTGGGAAAGACCAGAAGGGCAGCCCTGACGTCACCTTTCTGAGGAAACAGCTCAGCCACGGCATAAGCTCTAGGCAAACCGGGATGGTAAACACATTACCTACAACAGCGTTCACCTGGTAATCAGGGCGCCCGGGGTGGGGATGGGGGGACGAGGACTTCACTCCTTTAAGCCATTTCAGCTCATTTCGTGGCTTTCCTGCAGCTGGGCACGTGACTAGCGAAGGGCCCTCACCCACGGGTTTAAGGAAACCGAGTGTTTGCAGCAGGATGGGGGGAAACGTCCCACTGCTCTTCTCTCTTAACCTTCCCAGCCCTTTCTACCGTCAGCAACACGTAGAGCCCCTCCTGCCTAGCCCGGAGCCCGCACTTACCAGCGTTTCCTGAAACTCCCGCCTGTCGTCAATGTCATCCACCTTGTAGGACCCAGAGAGGCTCAGGTAGCAGTAATAGTCCATGCTGGTGATGCCCAGGCTGTGCTTCTGCTCTGCAGAGGCACCCTCGATGAGCTGGATGAAAGGAAGTGGGGTGTGCGTGATGTACCTGCCAAGCCCAGGTCCCACTCGTGAGCCCAGGCGATGAGCAATTCCGACCCTGCCTTCTGCAATGATGGGGAGGTCCTCATCTCCAAACGATGGGCCTCAGGATAGCTGCTCTGTTTGGGGGAGCCATGGATCACCTCTGAAAACTCGAGTTCTGAACTCTGGAAGACCTACGAGAGCTGAGAATTTCACCCCTGTTCAATGAAGAGGACTGCAGGGCTGTAAGGTGAGAGCCCTCAGAAGAGTGGAAAGCAAGCCAGGTTATAACCGCTCCATTTGCTCATGGCTTTATGAAGCGCAGCTGCCCCTCAGGCTTCTCCGCACCGACGCCTGTGGGACGGCAGTCCGTCG
>PITA01007521.1:0-40106 GCA_004023965.1 Spilogale gracilis | reverse complement strand
AGTGTAAACCCTCCTACCACGACTGATTTCAGACTACCTGGAAACCCCGCACCGAAGGAGGGAAGGGACGCACACAGCCTTGCGAGCCGGCTCCAGCAACCCCCTGCTCCAGCCCGAGGGCATTAGGGAAAGTTAAGGCATAGCCAGACTTCTCCATCTTGGTCAGGTTTCTCGTGTCATCTCACTCCGCAAAGAGGGAACACTGTCTCCATTACAGAGAAGGTCTAGGTCACACATGACATTGGGGTCCCTTAGTTTTCTTCCAGCTCCTCAAAATGTCTTTGTGCCACCCCCTTCCTACTTCCCCCTCTGAGTGCCCTCCCATCCACCTCACACAGCCCCTCATTTGCATCTTCACCCCCCCTCTTCTGCCCGCAGACACATGGGGCTCTTCACATAAGAGCTCACACGTAAGCGCTTCCTTGACTCTGAACTTCTCCAAGCTGCAGAATAAACTTCCTCATCGCGCCAAACCCCTTGGCCATCATCTGAGATAGCTATCTAATTGAAAAGGCTGGGTATGAGCTCCCCGCACAGCTTTAACTTCCTTCTAATCCAATGATCTTCAAACAACAAAGTAAAACTGACACAAAAAACAACTGCAGGTCTTTTTTCAAAGAAAATCTGACATGGGTCCCCGATAAACAAAATGCTAATACACAAACTCATACATAAATTATTTTGGTATCATTATATTTCTTAAGTACTAAAAACATATTTATTTATTTGACAGGGAGAGGGATCACAGGTAGGCAGAGAGGCAGGCAGAGAGAGAGAGGGGGAAGCAGGCTTCCCGCTGAGCAGAGAGCCTGATGCAGGGCTGGATCCTAGGACTCTGAGATCGTGACCTGAGCTGAAGGTAGAGGCTTAACCTTCTGAGCCACCCAGGCGTCCCAACCTAAAAACATTTTTACAAAGTAGGAAGATGCAAAAAATAAATAAATAAATAAAAGTAGGCAGATGCAAGGCTACCTGAAGCCTTGGGATAGTCAAAGAGCAACCCGCACACAGCTCTAGCCCTCCATGGCCTCTGGACGTCGGGGCAGACCTTCCAACCCGGGCTTAAAGATCCTTAGTCCATCTCTAGCCTTTCCTCCGAGAGCTCCCCTTCGGGAGACTTCCACCCTTGCCAAGCGGTCCAGGCATTGTTCGGGCCCCGGACATGCCAGGACAGCCCCCCCCACTTCATTCCCCGGTGCGCCATCCGTACCTCTCCTCACCCTCACTCCTCGCCCTCCCAGCTACACCTCCCCAGGTGGACTCCTGCCTGGCCAACAATAGAGAACTTCTACTGTTATGCTGAAATTGTATTAACTCTTTCTTGACTATTTAACTTCTGAAGTTTTTGTCTTCTCTCCCCAAGAACTTACTCTCCTTGCAGGAGAAGTGTAGGGTCATCCCCACACTTTTTTGCAAATTGACTTATACATACTATAGTAATAAATACTCCTCGGCTTGGCAGCCTAGATGGTCTAAACCTGAGAGCTGAGAGGAAAAAAAAATTTTTTTTAATGTGGAGAAGGAATAAGGAAATAGGAAACAAAAAATATAAAGGAAAACCTGGTAAAATATGTGAAAACTCCGCTCTCCGGGGTTCCTCATCACCACCCTGGATTTTTCCAGAAGGAAGTTGGAGATCTTGCCACCATCTGGTTCCCCACCTGGACTGAACTGGATTTCAAAGTATTTTCCCTGCAAGAAAGTTAGGGATTTCCTTCAAGGGCTGGTGAACAGAAACATGATGTTCCAAATAGGCTTTGAATACAGCATATAATTCAAGGAAATTCATTAATGAAAGATACAGTCTGAATTATTCCCAGTTCTGATCAAGACTTCCCCACTTCTTCCTATCAGACAATAACCAGGGCTTCTGTCCAGTCACACGATTCTGTATTGAGAGAATCTATCCTTCCAGCCCGACTAAATAAGGATATGCTGTATTCCTTGCCCATTCCCCCCACAGTGGGTACTTGCCTGCTAAGCCGGAAGTGAAAAGAATGGGATAGAAAATTTCAAGGTTCCCTTAATCCAACAAAAGCGATCAGCCTTTTTCAGGGAGAGCAAATTTTCCCTCTGCCAGACGTATGTCCATGGCTTTGAGCAAAAGACATCCCATTTATCTTGGGATCATTTAGCATTCTTATATAAAGTAAAAACACTTGATTTTAAACAATGTTCTTTCCAGCTAGTTGTGGGTGTGGAGATATTTATTACTGTTGTTGCTAATTATTTCCTTTTAAATGACTGCTCTGAAAGAACAAAGGAGAATAAAGTCCCGGGATTTAGCTGGAAAGGTGTCAGATTATTAAGGAAATGACATTATTTTTCTCACTGGAATCTGGTTGCTCTCCCTTCCTCAGAAAGGGCCAGGAGTGTAAATGCAGATGAAGGAAAAGATGAGAATATGGGTGTTAGGGAGTGGTGCGGCCTCAGGTCAAACTGGCGAGCATGCCCAGCCTAACTGCATTTCACATTTTCAAATTTTAATATTTTAAAACATTCAATATTTTTAAAATGTGTACGCTGATGAAATCCACCCATTTCAGGGTCGGCTTCTGCCAGGCCACAAGTCTGGGACTAGAAGCATAAACTCATTAAGGACAAGAAAAGCACATTTTGTGTTTTTCCTGCTGCCGACAGCATCCATTACCTGCTGGGTTCCTGCTTAGTCAATTGCAGATTCCAGGTATCAGAAAGGCTACAAAGAAGGCCACCCTCTAATTGTCTGTGTGTCTTATTCTGAGGACTCCTCCTACTTCCCCCAAATAAACCCCCAAACTAACACCAGAAGCACCAGATGGAGAGAAGGACCACAAACCACTGCTATCCCAAATCACAGTGCTTCCTGAGAAGCGACGGCTGAACAAGATTCCCCGTGCTTCCTGTTATGATGACTATTCCTTCACCATTTTTTCCTTCTGGCATGTTTTGGAGGGAATGGATCAGTGTCTGTCCATTTATACCCCCTAATCAAGCCCCATCGATCTGGGGTTGGGAATGAAACTCAACAGGACATCAAAGCCAGGAAGGGCAGATGTAGGAAATGGCAAACTCTCAAGCCCTTTCAGAAGTGGTTGGAAACCTTGGTTGCCCTATTGCAAAGACTTGGGGAGCAACCCCCCCTTTTTTAAAGATTTTATTTATTTGAGAGAGAGAGAGAGAAAGCAGGAGCGAAGAGAGCAGCAGAGGGAGAGGAAGAAGCAGACTCCGGGCTGAGTAGGGAGCCCAATGCGGGGCTCCATCCCAGGACTCCCAAGATCATGACCTGAGCCGAAGGCAAACACTTACTGACTGAGCCACCCAGGTGTCTCAGAGAAGTGAGTCTATCTCTAGGGACTGGTACCCAAACCTGAGCAGTTCTGAAGAGCCTGAGTGATTTTCGTATGTGGCCAAGGCGAAGAACTGCTGTTCCAATGAACAGAAATGCTAATATACAATACAGTTCAAATTTGTTACAGAAAAGTTAAAACCCCTAACAGGAGACCAAAAATTTAGTTTTGTTGTAGAGCAGCCGGGGGGAAAAGAGGAACTTGTATAAGAAAGGATGTTTTGTATTCATAATGGAAAGAAACGTTGATTCTTGGTAACGTTTTATTTCTCAAGAGGTACTAGGTACACTGGTGTTCATTATATTATTTTTAAATAGTGTTTGAAATATTTCACAATATATTTCTGAAAACTGGAAAAGACTTAAATGGAACTATGTGAGTTTTTATGATTCATACTGCATGCCCATTTTTTTCAAGATTTTATTTTTATGTAATCTCTACACCCAATGTGGGGCTTGAACTCATAACCCAAGATCAGGAGTTGCATGCTCTTTGGCCTGAGCCAGACAGGTGCCCCTGCCTGGCTATTTTAAAAAGAGAAAATGGGGCGCCTGGGTGGCTCAGTTGGTTAAGCGACTGCCTTCGGCTCAGGTCATGATCCTGGAGACCTGGGATCGAGCCCCACATCGGGCTCCTGCTCGGCAGGAAGCCTGCTTCTCCCTCTCTCACTCCCCCTGCTGCTTGTGTTCCCTCTCTGGCTGTGTTTCTCTCTGTCAAATAAATAAAATCTTAAAAAAAAAAAAAAAGACTGATGCATCCTCCTTGTCCAAGGATAAAGAATCACTTATACTGGAAACATTAACATACCGATTTAATTATTCTTTTGCTATCTAAGGAAGGTGGGGAGGGATGGGTAGCTAGAGAGTTAAATTTGGTCAAGTGCATTTTTACAGGGCAGATTGAGACAGACAATTAGGAAAAAAAGGTCAAGTGGAAAATTCATTCACATTTTCTTTTGTATCTCATTACCTAGCAAGTTCTTCAAGATAACACAATCCAGGGATTGAGCAGAAAAGTATGAGTGGTGAACAAATGAGTAAATACTTTGAATAGTATTGAACAGCAAGCAAAGTGAGGGCAATAAGGACAGATATAACTCACCAGAGAATCTAACAATCACTGCATGAGACTTTAGTTAAGAATTCTCTTGGAAATAGAAGCTTCCTTCCAAAATAGAAGGGTGAAAAAGTGTTTTTCTCCAAAATTCCCACTATTTATTTTAAAATGGTCCAGAATCAGTCTCACAGATGGCTCTTTGAATGTTTCACTGCCAGACATAATCTATGGTTGAGATAAGATATAAAATCTACATAAATCAAAGCCACTGGCCAAATACTCATTTCTTTGGAAATGTGGCTTTTTGTCAAGGGGAGTATATTCATATGCATCGTCACCAGCTTTCCAGTTCACCCCCTGAGGAGACACTCAGGCAGGAAGATGTCTAAAAGGACATTCATGACCATGCATTTGGCTGACACTTTCATTGCCCTGGGTTAAGTGGACCAGTTAGAAGGCCATCTGACAGGCCGCATCCAGTTGCTTTTGGATGTGACTATGTTACAAGAATATATCTAAAACAAATACACGGAGCTCTCAGGGGTGGGTAGACAGCTGGCTCACTGGCTGACAGAGAGCAGGAAGGTTCTCTCCAGGACAGAGGGCTGAAGTGTCTACTCCCTTCCATATCCATGGCCCAGCTTTCAGGAAGCAAAAGCAAGGCAAGAAGACCTGCAAATCTGGCCGGCTCATTTACTTGTTTGGGAAAGGTGGTCTTTTCTCCAGGGCACAAAGCAAACCCCTCCAGAGGCTGACATTTCTATCAATTTTTACTTTCCCTAGTAAAGCACATCAGGTTGAGAACTGTTTTCTCAAAAAGTATCTTCTATCCCGAGGCTCAAAAATAACTTCAGTTAAAGGGCAAATTGATGCCTGACAGCACAGTGCGATAGAAAATGAAGAAGAGATTGAAAATGCAGCCTCCTGGTGATATGTGAAAAGCTCCCATTTCCTTGGGGACACCAGACTTAAATCAGGAATATCAACAGCATTCATCAATCCGGTAACATTTCCTGAAATAGGGAAGAGACTTACAAATCGGCTGGAGTTGTTGTTCCGGACAGTCTTGGCGTTCCCGAAGGCCTCCAGGAGCGGGTTGGACTGCAGGATGATGTCTTTGACGTGCTGTCACGGCAGACAGGCCAGAGGTTAGGAAGGCGTGAGCACCAGCCACGCGCTGTGAGGCCACACTCTCCCTAAGCAACTGGCTTCTGAAGGCAGTTAAGATGAGGTCTCCAATCTACATGTTCCTGGGCTTTCTCGAAGACTTATGCTCTTCTCTCAACAGACCTAAACCTACTTGTGTGTTTGTGTATTTCAACTGCCTTGACTTGATGCCTGATTCCCTGGAGCCAGGGCACCACCAGGAAAATGGGGTCCACAGATGCCCCAGGACTGGGTTTCCAAACTGGATGGTGGGGCTTGACCTTGCACTCACAGGCACGCCGGGAGTCACAGCAGGAGGGGGTATCTCGCTGCCACGCTGCTCGGTCTTTACTGTCCCTACCCCTTCTTCTCCACCTGCCTATCACAGCCCCACCCCCATCCACCCTCTTCGCTGCCAGGGGGAGGTAGCTTAGAGGAAATGAAATAGTGTCTCCTCCCAGATAAGGTTGGGCACACAGTCCTGTGCTTCCCAAACTTTGATATTCATGAATCACCAAGGGATCTCATGTAAATGCAGATGCAGACTCAGGAGGTCCGAGGCAGGACCTGAGAATCTGCATTCCTAACCAGCTCCCTGGTGCTCCTGGTCTTGCCAGACTGGAGCCACGTTTGGAGCAGCAAGGGCCAACACTGGATTATACGGAACGACTCCTGGCCCACTGGAGAGGAAGGATTTGGTTTTCAAACGCCCCACTTCTGTGCCAGACTGAGGAGTGTGCAAAACACTCTATGGGCAACACAGCTCAACAGATAGGAGTTGATGTTGGAGAGGTCTTTCAACAAGTGAGTCATTCCTTGTAGTTCTAATTATTCACATGCTATGGTTAAACATGTTCCAGAAATAACAAGTCTTTGGTTTGTGCTCTTTAGCTACTGACTAATTTCAAGCCAAGAGCTCTGTATCATTGTCCTCATACGAAAACAGGAAGAGAAAAGTCAACAATAAACGTCTGCAGTCTGGCCACTAGGTCGTGGTCTGTAGCAAACAGGACTGGATTAAGGCACTAACTACTAATTAACTATGTACTAGCTGGAGTTGTTCCTTCAGCATCCTCCTGATCATTCAGAAGAGGAACAAGAATGGGAATTTCACTAACTGGGATATGTGGTTAGCAATGGCACCAAAGGCAAATGTTGGGTGGTCCCTCCATGGGGTCAAGTTCAAAGCTTAGAAACATCTTCCAAGCTGCCTACTCTCCTTTAAAAACTCATGGATTTATACAAACAACACTTTCTTTGTAAAATTAATTTTGACTTTGTGACTCTTCATTGCTCTTTTATATCTGTTATTTGACATCCTTTATCAACATTCAGCTTCCCATAGGGCTAGAACAACAAAAAAAGGCTCTTCCTCGTCTCTTGCCTTCTTTAATTATTGACTTTTAAGCTGAGAATCCTTGTGCATGCATCCATCATCCATCCATCAATTATCAATATGTCCAACAGAATTTTGTGGCATGTGGTCAGCATTTGGGGAAAAGGCAAGAACAGGTAAATGAAGGTAAAAGTGCAGCCCACCCATAAAACAACATCCTGAGTTGTTGAGTCTTCATGTCAACCTTCTAGGGATAGGATGTGATCACAAGAATGGAGCTAATCAAGTGGACCAACCTAACGTTGTTGAATCATACTTGCTCTTCAACACTGAAGCCATTAGCCACATGTTGCACTGAGTTGCAAGAAGGCTAGCCCCAAATGAGATGTGCTATCAAGTGTAGACTACACACCAGATGGCAAAGATTTAATATCAAAAAGAATGTAGAGTATCTTGTTAGTTTTCTTTGATATTGATTATATGCTGAAATGATCATGTCTGGGATATGTTGAGTTAAATAAAATATTTTTAAAATTAATTTTACATGCTGTTTACCTTTTTAACAATGTAGCCACTTGAAAATTTTAAATTATGTATGTGACTTGCACCGTCTTTCCATTGGGAAGTGCTACGCTAAATCTCCCTTTTGTTCAACGAGAGAGGCCACTCTAAGACCCTTCCACTCTGTGGAAGGAATTTTGGATACTGTCTGAAGCTTTCTGACCCAGCAGAACACAACATGAGGGAGCACCATTTAAATAGCATACAGGAGGCGCCCGGGTGGCTCAGTCGTTAGGCGTCTGCCTTCAGCTCAGGTCATGTCCCTGAGTCTAAGGATCGAGCCCCACATCAGGCTCCCTCCTCAGCGGGAAGCCTGCTTCTCCCTCTCCCACTCCCCCTGCTTGTGTTCCCTCTCTAGCTGTGTCTCTCTCTGTCAAATAAATACATAAAATCTTTCTTAAAATAAATAAGTAAGTAAGTAAATAAATAAATAAAATACAGTGAAGAGAATTTTGATGTATCTTTTTAAAGTCTACAGATGACTGTACTTATTCAATGATTCAGATTTAAAAATTGATTTTTATGGTGAAGTCTACCTGGGAGCCTGAGTACCAGTAAGAAATTGTTCCCAGTGGTCTGTGCCAGTGATGAGCCCTATGCGTTGGGGAGGCCTCTGTGGACCCTCGCGCATCTCCGCCATCATCCACTGCTCCTTGGGGAGGGGGCTTCACCCATTCCTGCCGATGCCAATGCCACTGCCACGATGGGTCAAACGAAAGACACATGAAGCTCTATCTACTGACCTCCACACTGCACCCTGAAAGCGTTATTTCTCGTCCATACTGTATTCCTCTCCTTTTTCATCTCCCCTGTGTCCTCATTTTTCTGGATCTTCCTCCCTTCCTAATGTTACCCTCTAACTTTTCCTTCTTCCTTCTCTCCCATGCCCCTTTCCCCACTCTATTTTAAGATTTTTGGAAATGTAGTCACCTGGTTCAAAATATAAAAGTTTCAAAAGGGATATAGGGGAGGGTATGCCCTTCTCTCGGTCTCCCAGTTTCCCTGCCTGAAGAACCCATGATCAGTTTCCTATCTATCCTCTCAGAGGTATGTTATACCTATCCAAACAAATATGGATATAAGTTCCCTTATTCTCCTCAAATGGCAACACATTATACACAATGTTGTGAATCTTGGTTTTTGTAATTCATCATTATATTGGAGGTCATTACCTATCAGTACATGAAGCTTCATTTTTTATGGCTAATATTCCATTCTATCATGAACCATAAATTATTTCACCAAGTCTCTGACGGATGAACGTTGAAATTGTTTCCAGTCTTTTACATTACTAAAAAATGCCATATCAAATAACTGTATCATTTTGCATCCATTTCAGAACATCTAAAGGATACATTCTCTTAAGCAAAATTGATGAATCAAGGCTGTAAACACAGAGTTGACAGATTTTGCTGAAATGCCCTCCCTAAAGGTTCACGCTCCTATGCATAATATATGAGAGAAACCATGTTCTTATATTTTTACCAAGAAAGCGTTTAAAACACTACAAAATTTTTGCCATTCTGACAGTTAAGAAATAGCTCTTCGTGAGGTTTTAATTTGCACTACCCTTATTACCACGAGGGTGAGCATGTTTTCATGTTTTAGGAGTTGTCTTTCATTTATTCCCTTTTGGGATTTTTGACCTTTTTTACTGATTTGTAAGAGCTCACTCTATATCAGGTATCTCCATCTCAGGCTATTTCTTTACAGATTTCAAGCTTCTTAGTTACAGAAGTTGGTCGGTTATGTGTCTTTTCTGTAGGAAAAAAAATTCTTGTTTTTAAACAGCCAATGGAGACTTTTACAGTTCACATAATCCAGGGCCTCAAAATGCACCACATCACTAACTCACCTGGACTTTGGGACCCCCTCCAGATACTCTCGAGATGTAGCTCATGATGTATTTGGCAGCCACCGTCTTTCCAGCTCCACTTTCACCACTGAGAAAAGAAAGACAAAATTACCTGCCCACGAAGTGGATCACAGCCCGTTCCCTCCCCGGAAAAACAAACAAACAAACAAACAAAAACAAAAAAAGAAAGCAAGCATCAAAGTATTCAGTAATCAAGGCACAGTGCTGGTTGAGATAGGCAAATCCGTCAGGATGAGGTCAGCTCCCTGACTTGTATGAGCTGGTCCATGAGAACGATCAAGAATCGAACAGACAGTTAGGCGTTCTAAGTGCCCAGTAAGGGAGAACATGATTGGGAACATTATGGGATATCAGAAGGATAGGCTAGTATACAGAAATTACAGCGGACAGGAAGATTGTAAACTTAGGAGAAAAAACATAGGAAGTAAATGTGGGTGAAATGAATTAGATAAAATTATATATGAAAATGTGGTTATAATATGTAAAGAAAAAAATTGGGAAAAAAAAAGACTAGAACTAGTACGGAATGTTAGCACAGGTTCTGGTAAAGTGAAAGATTCCACGGAAGACTCCTTTCAATTCATTTTTTTTTAAAGATTTTATTTATTTATATGACAGAGAGAAACACAGCTAGAGAGGGAACACAAGCAGGGGGAGTGAAAGAGGGAGAAGCAGGCTTCCTGCTGAGCAGGGAGCCCGATGTGGGGCTTGATCCTGGGACTCTGGGATCATGACCTGAGCTGAAGGCAGTCGCTTAATGAGTGAGCCACTCAGGCGCCCCTCAGTTCATTTTTTCCCAAGCTTTTAGTAACACATGTATTACTTTTGTAATTAAAAAAGAAATAAAGGAAACCGTAGGTACTCTCTGCTTGCAAACCGTGTGCCCTAAACTGGTGCAAGCAACTTTATTTTAGAAGTTCTAAAATTAAATGATGAGGCAATATTAATCACATCCTGCATAACAAAGACTACCTTCCGTTTTGGTGGCCTCACTGCATGGGGAAACCCTTTTGTTAACTGTGTATAGTCTGCTCCTCAAAATACCCGTTCTTCCTTCAAAATCCCCTGGAATTGATGATGACCTCAACTCACCACACGCTTAAGTCAGTCAGATTTCTCATCTCTCTAATGGTTGCCTTTGTGTTATCTCTGGCTCAGTTACTTAAGAAAAGAGGAAACGTCTGCTTAGGGTACAACCAGGCCAGGTGACTCCTTAGATTTGAAAGGAAACTGAAATAAATTTGGAAATAATTTGATACTTTGAAACAAAACAAACACAAAAAGGATTAAGGTAGCCATCAGAGCAAAACTCAGAACTTGGTGAAATTCCTCGACTTAATATATGTCCAATGAGAGAAACTAGAGGGAAGAATAAGGGAACGATCCTCTTTGAGGGGCTCTGAATCCACCAATGGGACTCATTCACCATCCCGGTCCTCAGAGCTCCCAGCTTCCAGGTCACGTGAATAGGGAAACCAAACTGAAATTCCCTAAGATGTGGTGGCAAGAAGAAAACCAGCAGGTGTGGGATGAAATGGCACACTGTTCAGAGAGAACATGCCTGCTCGCAGGCACAGTAGGCAGAGCAAATATTTTAGCTCCATGAGGAAATGATCTGCTTAAATGGTTCACGTTACCAGATGATTTGATAGGCAATATCCAGGGTCAAAACATGCACTCTTGCTCATTTGAAGCACAGGTGTCATTGACAAATGAAACTCCATTTTATAATGTAAATAACGTGAACAGTGAAGAATATTGCAAAGTCCAAAAGTGCAAAGGTACAACCACCCAATCTAATAATCAAGCAGACATTTCAGTAACTAGGAAACTATGCGGCATCCTACTGCAGCCAAGGTTAATGGCAACATAAGCAGAAGACAACGGAGCTATAATGTGATCACAACTCGGTAAAAATAGTGTACAGACAAGAACAGAAATGGACTAAAGAAAAAGAAATAGTTATTTTTTTAAAAAGATTTTATTTATTTATTCGACAGAGAGAAATACAGCCAGAGAGGGAACACAAGATAGGGGAGTGAGAGAGGGAGAAGCAGGCCTCCCGCCGAGCAGGGAGCCCGATATGGGACTCGATCCTGGGTCTCCAGGATCATGACCTGAGCCGAAGGCAGTCACTTAACCAACTGAGCCACCCAGGTGCCCCTATTTCTTTTTTTTTTTTTTTAGCTTTTATTTATTTGACAAGGAAAGAGAGAGGGAGCACAAGCAGGGGGAGTGGCAGGCAGAGGCAGAGGGAGAAGCAGACTCCTCACTGAGCAGGGAGATGGATGTGGGACTCGATCCCAGGACCCTAGGATCATGAGCCGAGCTGAAGGCAGACGCTTAACTGACTAAGCCACCCAGGTATCCCAAGAGGAAGAAATATTTCTGACCTGGGGCACCTGGGTGGCTCAGTTGGTTGAGTGTCCGATTCCTGATTTTGGCTCAGGTCACGATCTTGGGGTCGTGAGATCGGGCCCTACAGTGGGTTCTGCACTCATAGTGGAGTCTTGAGATTCTCTCCCTCTGCCCCTCCACCTGTGCTTTCATGGTCTCTCTCCCCATAAATCAATCAATCAATCAATCAATCAATTTTTTAAAAAAAGAGAGAAATATTTTTGACTTATTAAAGGACTGATATATGGATGATTCTTTTTTCTTTGGATGTGATTTCTCTTAATTGCTTCAATTTTTTTAAAAGATTTTATTTATTTATTTGACAGAGAGAGATCACAAGTAGGCAGAGGCAGGCAGAGAGAGAGGAGGAAGCAGGCTCTCTGCTGAGCAGACAGCCCAATGCGGGCCTCGATCCCAGGACCCTGAGATCATGACCTGAGCTGAAGGCAGAGGCTTTAACCCACTGAGCCACCTAGGCACCCAATTGCTTCAATTTTTGAGATAGGTAATTACTTATATATTCAGATTTTTAAAGACCGCATTTCTAGTAAAAGTGGAACCACACATCTCAGTGACAGTCAACACTGATCAATTTCTTTAAATTATTCTTCAACTTCCTTTATTAGGATGAGTAAATATATTTTCATGTTCAGAATTCTTTGAAGCTCTGTGTGTGTGTGTGTGTGTGTGTGTGTGTAAGAAGAGAGAAAGAAAAGGAAAAGCAATAAATCCTATTAGAAATATGAAATTAAAAGTATAGTGATTCCCCCATTGTGTCTCAGGTTAACAGTGTGATCAGACAAGAACTATTTTATTTCTTCGGTTGGAAGCAAAAGAACAGAAGAACAATGGAACATAATTCATTTCATGTATTAAAATAAGTATGCCAGGTCCAATAATAGAACAACAACATTCTAATAATTGTAATATTTTTCAGAAGCTTTAAAATAATTAGCTCTGGCTGAACATTGACTGGAAGTCTCATTTCTTGGTTTCCATTTACAAACACTTAAAAAAATTGATCTATTGATCAGAGGCTGGTAGTTTGCTCAGAATATGGTATAATAACAAAATGTTACATCATTATCTGAAGCTTACAGTATATAGAGCCATAACTATGCTAGCCCTTTGCGGATGGGAAAATATTTCTTCCTCTGGACTAAAACTTAAGTTAAAAAAATGTGAAAGTATCAGACATTGTACAGCATGCCTAAAATTATTTACTTTGCATCTCACAGCAATTAGGGAATTTGCTTTGCTTACGGTTACAGGTAGTCTTTCTTAATTTAATTGCCCTCATTTGATTTCAATGTGGACAAAAAAAAATATACTACAAGTGAATGTGGTTTAAATTAGAAAAATGCTCCATTGGTCCCTAAATCCAGCAGCCTACCAGAACCCTCAAAGAACTTTTAAAATGCTCATGTTTGGGCGCCTCTTCTGACCTGCCTCCAATCCTAGTCTCCAAGGACAGGACCTAGAAATAAGATTTTTTTAAACTAACTCTGTAGTTCTTAAATAACTGGCTGGGAACCAGCTAAGCAAATTTAAAACAAAGTCAATACAGACTTCATAGGAAATATTAATTCAAATAGAAAATAATGTTCTGTGTGCATTAGCTATAGAAATGGAAACATATGTTAAAATTTCACAGAAATGGAAAGAATGTTCCTGGGGGGAAAAGCTATTCACAATGGTATATTCATAATTGGATTCAAGGACCATAATTGCTTTTATGAGTCTGAAAGTTATTCCTCACTCAAAAATCAATAGTGTTTTCAAGACAGCATCTTGGGCATCAGCTTTGAGGAAGGATCAAGGGCTCTGGTCCGCAGTAGTCAGTGTTTCTCATTTTATACAGACCAGACTCCGGTCCTTTCTGCATCATATTTATGAATTTTGCCTTTACCACTTCAACTTACTCTAACAAATGTAAAAACATGCTGGAGAGGCATGAGGGAAAGGAAAAGGATGAATGTAGCATCCTGGGAGCTGATGGAGCTGGAGGCCGACTGTGTCAACATGGTAGGAAGACTGAGAAAACAACGAAGTTCTGAAATCTTCCTGCTGGGACCAATTCTCTCAAACCCTACTTTTGGATATTGGGACTTATTAGTATTGAACTTGATTCTTAGTTCAAAACGTAGAACCCAAGGGTAAAAAATACATAGTTAAAAAAAATTCTTTCCTAATTCTCAAGTTCAAAAGATGAACATATGTGTGCCTGAGAAATAGTCCAGAGGATGAGAAAGAACATCGATTCCAAAGGAGATTTGAAAGGAGCTAACTAGTGGATGGAATCATTGCAGCACTGCCCACTGAGTGAGCTAAGGCACGTCACGGACCGTTGTACGGGCTTCGCATCCATCAGTTATCTGACCTGAGACCTGTGGGGTAGGGGTTCTGAGCCCCACTCTCTGATGAGAAATGCTACAGAACTCGCTCAGGGATGCACAGCTAGTGAGCAGCATTGCTAGGAAAGGAGCCTGGCTCTACTGCTCGGGATCAAGGCATATATTTAAAATCCCCATATGGGTTAGCTGGTCGATTAAAATCAACAGCGTTTTACAAAGTCACTCCATGAATACCATGGTTCATGGCATAATCAAACTTTTCACTACACCGAGTCTTTACTGATAGAGACCTCTTTAATTAAGGCTTCTGCCAAAAATATTTATCATCTCACGGACAGTGGGCAGTGACAAATAATAGCCTGCTTCCCTGTGATCACATGACCACATGTGATCAGGAAGGGGAAACACATCAGAGAAGGTTCTGGACAGCCTTCTCCAAAGATTCAATTCGCACATTCCCTTCCTGGCACCCTTCCTGGATCTGGGCAAGAAGCAGGTCTGAGGGGAAGCAGCTCTGTTGCCCACCTGGGGATTCCAGGGCGGCAGAGAAAGGGGGTGATCTGTCACATGCCATCCTGACACTGAAAAATGAATCTTCAAGTAGGTGCAACAGCTAAGTGTGTAAAATACAAAAATCACACAGACCTGCCAAAGCTACTGAGTAAATGATGAAATTCATTTTTTAACGAGGCAAGTGCAAACAAGACAGAGAGCTCTTATTTCTTCCCAGTTTGTACTGTGAAGCAGACACAATGTTCACCCACCGTCTGCCAAGAGAATGGCCTCATGGCAGCGCTCTTCTTGGCCTAGGCTGACGCAATAGGAAAAGCCGAATGTTTAGTCTGAAGACCAAGTTTGAGCCCCAGCTCAACTACTTATTAGCTTTGAAATTCTTTTCTTCGATGCTATTAGCAGATACTTTACAGCACTCCTTAACAGTTCAAAAACATTTCTGGGGTGCCTGCCTGGCTCACTCAGTTCAGCATCTGCCTCTGGCTCAGATCATGATCCTGGGGTGCTGGGATCGAGCCCCGAGTCAGGATCCCTGCTCATCAGGGACACGGAACAGAACTGAGCCCACCCTGTGACTGAGCCCCTGAAGTTTTTCTTTCCACCATGCCACGTGACCGTGGATGCTACCGATTATCACCCAGCTACCCTGACACCTGCTGGCTCAGTGCACCAGGGAGAAGTGGAAAGAGTATAATAATGGAGCCGAGCAGCCCTGGCTCAGCGTGGCTTTGCCACACTGCAAATGTGGGAGTTTAACGTGGTTCCTTTACCTCTGAGACTCAGTTTTTTGATGTGCAAAAACAAGGGGGGGGGGTTAGTAATACCTCGTCTGCCAAGTAGTAAATGACAGAAGTGAAAGATCTTGAGGCTCAAAGCAAGGACTCAAAAAGGGGCTATTATAATGATTTGGGATAATATATTAATTAGCTAGTGAGTCAGGCTTCCTGAATAACATTTTTTTTTTTTTTTAAAGATTTTATTTATTTGACAGAGAGAAACAGAGCCAGAGAGGGAACACAAGCAGGGGCAGTGAGAGAGGGAGAAGCAGGCTTCCCGCCGAGCAGGGAGCCCGATGTGGGGCTCAATCCCAGGTCTCCGGGATCATGACCTGAGCCGAAGGTAGTCGCCCAACCAACTGAGCCACCCAGGCGTCCCCTGAATAACATTCATTGGTGATAAAGGAATTTCTACAATCACACCAGCTGGAAGGTAAGAGTTGCAGTGACCTTGGGGGAAAGGGTAGATTTGAGGCGGTGCTCTTCAAGCTCACCAAAGGGCAGACCCCAGCCCCGGGCGGGAGCTGACAGGGCCTCCGAAAGCCAGGCCAGATTGGCCAATGCTGCCGGGATAAACAAGAAGTTGGGTGGACCAACAGAGACAGAAGTGTTCCAACGGCAATAATAAAAGGTTCCTGAAATACATCAAAGACAGGAAGGCACCTTGAGAATCCATGAGCCACTTGATGGTGCAGACAGAGAACAGAGAACGGACACAAGCCAAATATTAGAGGCGCTCTGATTTTTTTTATCTTTTCATCTTTAACCTTTACTACTCCAAATCTTAGGGATTCCAAATCCAAAATATCTTTTGAAGCAGATAATTCAGAAATCTTACACCCAGTAGTGACACCTATCTCCTTCTCCTCTATGAAGAGCTTCATATTCAATCAATCACCAAATGTTAGTGATGTATCTTCAAACTATCTCTCAGGTCTTTATTTATCCCAGGATGGCAGAGCCGATGGGGGCAACAAAACTGCCACATACATGTTTTCCACGGCCCCGTACGTCCCCACAGAGGTCACCTGGCAAGGGCCCAGAACCAGCGCCAACCACAGTGCCGAGCTCTTGCCTGGTAATACAGAGACAGTGAAGAACACACAAAAAACCTGCCGGTTCTCCTTCCCCTCTTACCACACAATTTTTTTATTTTCTTTTAATTTTTTAAAAAGATTTTTTTTATTTATTTGAGAGAGAGAGAAAGAGACAGAGGGAGAGAAAAAGAGAGAGAGCGCGTACATGAGCAGGGGTAGAGGGAGAAGCAGACTCTCTGCTGAGCAGGGAGTCCGACATGGGACTCGATCCTAGAGCCCTGGGATCGTGACCTGAGCCCAAAGCAGATGCCTAACTGACTGAGCCACCCAGGTGCCCCCACATGATTATTTTATTACATAGACCAGTAGCGATATCTCTGGGAGAGACCCAAAGGCATCACATATGTAGTTCTGTAACACAAATCCAAATTCTGCACTTTGTAGCACAGAAGGTGAACGAGCTAAGCGGGTACGGGTTGCCGTGTACTGGGCTCACAGGTGTCTCCTTGTGTCTTCGGGAGCTCATCATCATTAATGACACCGATGGAGCGTGAGTGGTTGTGTCTATCTGTTGGCTGTGTCCAGAGTCCCCGTACCTGTCCTGTCCCTGATGTCACACATCAGTTACTTTTGTCAACCAGCCTTTTGTGCATGATGTCCCCGCATGGAGCGGGACCCACAGGCTTACACCAGATCACCCAGTCTGTCGCTCAAGGACACACCTGCCACCCAATCACACTTCCCTCCCAAGTCAACCAACCCGGCACTGGTGCACCAATGCTATGTGGCTACAACACAGAAAGAGAAGTAGATCTGGCCCACAAGTTATTTACAAGAACAATTTGTCAATAGAAAGCTTTAAGAACCACACTGATATCCCCCTCACTTTCTCCCCATCATACAGTGTGGGCTCCAGAGGCTCTCAAGCCATTTGTGTTTTCTTCCTCCTACACATCCAGCGGGGAGGGCTCAAATCAAGTCCCAACATCTCCGTGACACCTTTGCTTACTGTTCTAGTCCAAAGCACTTACAGCTTATTTCAAGTGTTTCGGTTTCAAAAGTATCATGAAATAAATATTTATTGTCTGTACCAGAGAAACTAAGAAACCTAACACCAGTTTCTAGTCATCAAGGATTGAAAAACTACTTAAAATAAGCACATGCAAATTAAATAATCGTAATGCTAAGTAGGTGAAAATGAGGGCTATCTGAGGTGCTACTGAAATTCAGGAAATGGAGAGATCACTGGCTTGAGGTTGATGTGGGGGTGCGGGGCAGGGAGAGCTACCCAGGCAAGGACTTGGAGGCAGAAGTGAGCCTGACCCAATGGAGGGAAAAAAAATAAAGCAACTTGGTTAGAGTAGCAGAAAATAGAATGGGAGGTGTCCCAAGTTAGGGACTTTGGTCTCTACTAAAGCTAGGGACTTTGGACCCTACTAGGCAATGGAGAGCCACTGAGATATTTTGGCAGAAGTGAACATAGTTTAAATGACAACAATTTGAAAGCATTCATCTAGCAACCATGTTTGGAAGAGAGAGTTGGTGAAAGAGTATGTTAGGGGGTAAAATAAAAAGAACCATCAGGAATTTGTGAAATATGAGATGCTGCATGTCACAAATATGAGATTTTTTTTTAAAGGTTTCTTTTTTTTTTTTTTTAAGATTTTATTTATTTGACAGAGAGAAACACAGCCAGAGAGGAAACACAAGCAGGGGGAGTGAGAGAGGGAGAAGCAGGCTTCCCACTGAGCAGGGAGCCTGATGTGGGACTTGATCCCTGGTCGACAGGATCATGACCTGAGCCGAAGGCAGTCGCTTAACCAACTGAGCCACCCAGGCGCCCCAATATTGGTAGTTATTTTAAAGCATTAACAAAACTACTTGTCTGCTTTATCTATTATATAAGTTTATTCATTTATATTTATACCTTTTGTACACACAACATAAAGCAATTGATAATGCATTCAGGAGCCAAGATTTTCAGCATAAGAAAATGGGGTACAGGGGCACCTATGTGGCTCAGTCTGTTGAGTGTCTGACTCCTGGTTTCAGTTCAGGTCAGAATCTCACGGGTGGTGGGATCGAGCCCAGCTTTGAGCACTATGCTCAGTGGGGAGTCTGCCTGGGATTTCTCCCTTGTCCCTCCCCCACTCCCATGTATGCTGTATCTAAAATAAATGGATAGATTGTCTAAAAAAAAAAAAAAAGCAAAAACTGTATGATCTTCAAAATGAACTGGAAATTATCAGTGTGAAGTCATGTTTCATTGTTTTTCCAAAAAAAAGTTCATTTTTTTGCCTTTTAGCACTCTTAGTGACTAGATTGGTGGTTTCTAAGTGCCGTTTCCCAATACAATGAACCAGGACTTTTTGGTGAAGTGGCTGACTCCAGGCCTCAGCAGAAAATGCAAAAGAGAGCCTGATACCTTTTTTTTTTTTTTTTTTTTTTTTTTAAGTAATCTCTACACCCAACGTGGGGCTTGAACTCAAATCCCTGAGATCAAGAGTCACATGCTCCACTGACTAAGCCAGCTGGGCACCCTGAGATCCTGACATCTTAAATAAGGAAACTATCAAAGTCTATTGGGGTCACATTAAAGGGACACAGGAGCCAAGACAAATGGCTCTCAATGACCAAAGACAAATGGCTTTCTTAGAGCCTCAAAGAAAAATCATCACGTAAGTAAACAGGGAAGATATTTAAAACCCATTAGTTTATTAGTTTATAAAGATACTGAAAATAACAGTTTACCCTGGAGGTTGCTAGGGCATCAACTCATTGCTTCAAAAGGTGATAAATAAAGACAATAAATCAAACCTTATATCTAGTTTTCCCAAATAAATTGTATTTTAGGGTGACCCAATAAAATAATTCCAAATAATAAATGTAGAAGGAATAACAGAATTAGAAAAGAACTATATTTCTTTTTCTTTTTCGAAAAGATTTTATTTATTTATTTGACAGAGAGAGTGAGAGAGAGGGAAGCAGACTCCCCACTGAGCAGGGAGCCCGATGCGGGGCTCGATCCCAGGACTCTGGGATAATGACGTGAGCTGTAGCGCCCCAGAAAAGAACTATTTTTTCAACCATGAACTAAACCACGACGTGAAATGAGAATTCACAGTGGTCATGTGAGCATCACAGTAAGAGAGACCAACAGATACTAAGGACACAGCATCATGGATGAAACATTTTTGCCAAAATAATAAATCTGATCCTGATCAAACTGTTAGATCTAATGACAAATTCACAGGAAATCCGGGGGATGGAGCTAATCCTAGACTGTGGAAAGTTCTGCAGGACAAACAACTTTTTCTTTAACAAACAAGGGCCAAGTAAACAAAAAGAATCAGAAAATCGTTAATGATTAAGAGACTTGAGACACGTACATCCAAGGCCGTTTGTGAGCCTTGTTTGCAGCCTGAGTAAAAACAAGACATGAAATTGGAATACTGAGAACACCAGATGACGTTAAAAGGATTATTCATGTTTCAGGTATGGTAAGAATGATCATTGAGAGGCACATCCTAATTCAGTGACAAAGTGAAGTGATTTTCAACCTCGGATTTGCTTTAAATAACCAAGTAGGGGCAGGGTAGAAGGAGCAAAGGACTGGCCATGTAACTAGCGTTTGCACAAGCTTAGAGACAGATCCCCAGGAGTTTATTATAATTCTCTTTCTCATCTTGCCTTTGTTTGTAAATATCCAGAGCTTAAAAATTTTCAAAAGCACTTCAGTTACAAAACAGAAGAACTAAAAAGAGGAATGTGAATATGACAGAATGCTAATAACCGTGAAGTTCTAAGTGATGGGAATATGAACACTTCTATTTTCCGCATATTTGAAAATGTTCATAATAATAAACAAAATCATGAAAGCACTTAAACCCAGCAAAGACTCAGCGTTGGCTCGGGTGGGAAGGATTTGGAGATGCAGCCACAGACACGTAAGGCCAGTGTTTGCCAGGGATGCCCTCAGAAGATTAAAAGCAAATGACAAAGGATACTAAAGAAGTTTGAACTTGAACAACTAAATTATTAAGGGAAGGAAAAAGAGGGACCTAGGGAAAAGGACCCCAGCTGACAACGTAGGGAAGCACACTTAGAGCACTCCCAACATAGAGGACCTATCTCCAATTCAGAGGGAAGCCACGGTCAGGAAGGCTAGCACTGGGACCCCTCAAATCTTAACGCCCTCCGTGACAGAAGTACAAATCACAACCCCACAGAGGCAAATCTTTTATGAGCTGGAGTTATAAAATAAACCAAGACAAAGCAGATGGGTTGCTTGTTTCTTGGGTACATCAACCAGCTTCTGACACCAGCGACTATAGGAAAAAACATTGCTCCTTGACCAAGGAGCCAGGGTCTCACACCCTCCATTCCTAAGAAGGCTCTTTCCCATACCTGATGATGACACACTGGTTCTCTCTGTCAATGATCATGTTTCTGTACATATTATCTGCAAGCGCATAGATATGTGGTGGGTTTTCATACTGTGCCTAGAGAAGCAAAAAAAACAAAAGCAAAACTGGTCAGATAGAGTGACATGTCATGTTTCTTTTCTTGGTCTCAACAATGGATTTGCCCCGGTCTAGTTCCAGTCTTAAGGCTTGTGTAACTCAGAATTCATAAGCTTGCCTAGGTCCTCTTACAGTTACAGCTAAGAAATGAAGACGGGACTGGGAAGGACTCCTCTGTTGGTAAGGGTGTGATTCAGCCTTCAGATGCGAAGATGTCTTGAGATACTCGGGCACCACACCCTTCCTCCCAGCACGCCTTGGCAGATCACATTCCATTTCTAAATGTTTCTGAAGATATCCAGGCAACAGGTCTGAAGAGAGGCTTACTAAAAACCTGGATTTAACTTTTACCAGAATTCTAAATTCCTACATAATTTTTTTCTTTTTTCTTTTCTTTTCTTTTTTTTTTTTTTTAAAGATTTTATTTATTTGACAGAGAGAAACACAGCCAGAGAGGGAACACAAGCAGGGGGAGTGAGAGAGGGAGAAGCAGGCTTCCCGCTGAGCAGGGAGCCTGATGCGGGGCTCGATCCCAGGTCTCCGGGATCATGACCTGAGCCGAAGGCAGTTGCCCAACCAATTGAGCCACCCAGGAGCTCCCATAATGTTTTTCTAAGAAGTAAGTCGGAGATGCTGGAAGCTCAGAGGAGATGAAGTGTCGGTCTATGAACCTAAACATTTTCCCTAAGAAGAGGGCAAGAGGGGTAGTTCTTTAAAGGAATAAACTGATTTGACCGGTTTGTTTCATCTCAGTACACGGGAAGAAAAAAATCCTACCACACCAATATAGTCTCCTGGTGCTTTAGTCTCATTGGCTATCTTAGCTCTACCTAACACAAATTGGCCAATAAATTCACCATGTCAGGACGATTTCAGCCCCACTTTCCTCAGTTTCTTGAAGTTTAACACCACTACCTCAAAAATTATTAAAAAGAAAAATACTTCGTGTGCTATGAAGCTGAAGAAAGAAGTTGCCTTACATTTGAGACTAACATCAAACAGTGAACAGCATGACAGGTCCAGTGAGAAGACATTTAGACTCTGTCTTGCCCTACCCTGGTCTCAAGTAGGGATAATATTGTCCTAGACTCAACAGAGTTGCCTACTTAGCTTCTCTTGAGCCTCACTCTCCTCATCTGTGAAATGGGGCTGGATAGCAACACACAGGGCTGTTCAATGATTTTTGTGGTGGAACACAGTACCTAGCATTCAGTAAACACCGGGTTTACAGCCCGATTAGTACTGGCAGCTAAGAATAAATATATCTTTTAAAATTCCAGGGCATTTCTTTAAAGAGAACTTTTTAAGAGATCGATGGTCCAAAAGGGACTCGCATAACTACAGTTTTCAGAGGACGGGAGAGAAACGACATAGGTGCACAGCACTCCCAGCCACCGTGCCTTGGCCATCACTGAGGATGCCAAGCGGGCTCCGAGCCTGCTGCCCTATGGCCCCGCTGCTCAGGGCGCCAGGGCAGGGCCCAGCCCCTGCTGACAGTGTGTCCCTTGTGTTGGGCTCTCATAAAGGCAGCATTATCAAAGGTCTTTCGCGTGGCAGCCTCCTTGGGCTCCAGCTACCAGCACCATTCATCTGGCAACAATGGGGTGGGCTCTTGCTCTGGGTAAATTGCCTTCCACTTCAACTGATGAATTTGTGTGGGCTCTCTTTTGTTTGTTTTCCAGGGGTCAGGATTAATGAATGCTCTCGTGCTTCTGCTGCAGAGGAAAGAAGGGGGAAAGATGCAGGGAAAGGGAGGCCTAGCGACGTCGGGAAATATGTTCATCAGATTTACAGTTGCTATTTTTATCACACAACTAAAATGGCTACAGAGCCGGATCTGAATAGGGACCAGAGTCACATTAATAAAGAAGTCACGGAAAGATTCATTTTTCAGGTTCCATGCAGAGCCACAGCTCACTAAGGTTCTGATTTGGAGGGAATGCTTCTCATCGCCCTATTTATTTTTTACCCGTTAAATGATTTTGCAGTCCTTAGAATTTTGTGGCCTGTGTGGGAGGAGGGAGCCCCCCATCTCCCACCAACTGTAGGTCCTACATCCTATGACTAATTTTGAATGTAATATTCCTATATTAGATAGTCCTATGATTTTTAGAGCTGCATTCTAAAGAGAAGCACATCATTAAAAAACAAATGTCATCTACTTGAGCTTCCCCAGTAAATAATTCACAATAAGAAAATACAAATGTATTGCCAACTTCAAGAAAAATTACCTATGCATCATAGAAGCCCCAAACTCTACAGTAATTTATGTGGCATATAACTTACCGCTCCTTGGTACATTTCAATTTCCTTTTCCCCAAAATATGGCATCTGCTTGAAAGGGTTGACTGAGATTAATACGGATCCTATATATGTCTGAATTTATATCGAGTTAAGGTCAAGCATGAATCTTCATAGCTACACATTTTTCAAATTAAGTAACCAGATGTTACCAAGAATTCATAATGACTGTTCAAACAAAAAGCTCAGATACTTGTTTTCTAAAACATTACAAATAAAGACAGAAGCAATTACCAACTAGCTCAGGTTTTGTTCCTCTCCAGGAAGAGTGATGAGCTTAATTACCAAGGTGCTCCAAAAAGGAATCATTATTTTAAATGATCTGAAGCACATCCTTTTAAGACTGGTGGCATGTATGGCTAGGAAAACACAAAACAATACAAAACAGAAATGACCTAGGAGTGAAAAGAGCAGTTATCATTCCTTTGCTCAAATAATATTTTTTCCTGGAAACCTTCATATCTGTTAGGTAGACTAAAAATGTACTCACTCATTTAACAGAGGGATACAAGATGAACTGAAGAGTCCCCACTCTTTAGGAGCTCTGGGGGAACTGAGTTGTACCTGTAAGACATTATTTGGAGCAGAAAACCACAAACCCACACAGATCAGCTCTAGGGGGAGAAGATATCATTTCTGCCTGGGGAATCCAGGAAAGCCGATCAGAAGAGAAAGCATTCATACCGAGTCTTAACGGTTTTATACAACATATTTTAATATGCCTCAATAGATGAAGTATTAGTATAACATAAAAAACATTTCCATTTGTTCAATAATCGACTAGTGTGAACGGGGTGCCTCCAACATGCCAGGCATCGTTCTGGATGCTGGGGATACAGCGGTGAACCAAACAGACAGAAGAGTTAAACTCCCTCCCCCCACAGAGAAAAACAATTATTTAAAAAGAGGAAGAGCTGGGGCACCTGGGTGGCTCAGTTGGTTAAGCGACTGCCTTCGGCTCAGGTCATGATCCGGAGACCCGGGATTGAGCCCCACATTGGGCTCCGTGCTCGGCGGGAAGCCTGCTTCTCCCTCTCTCACTCCCCCTGCTTGTGTTCCCTCTCTAGCTGTGTTTCTCTCGGTCAAATAAAATAAAATAAAATAAAATAAATCTTTAAAAAGAGGGAGAGCAAAAACAACGAACAACAAAATACGCATACTCAAAATCGTTTCTTTTAATCAAGGATTTTTGAAATGTTTGGAAATTTGAAGTTAGAGATGTAAAGCTGTGACATTTCCTCCCCCAAGGTGACATTTATATATTATTATCAAGGACCTGGGTGTCAAAGAGAGCAGCAAAGGGAATCCAGTCGGATTGCCTACTTTACCCAAGCTCAGTTTGACTCTGACCTTGGGCAAGTCACGTCTCTAAGCTGTGGCTAATGCATGATGGGGAACAAGACCACCTACCTGATAGATTTGCTATGAGGATTAAGTCAACAGTATAGAAAGCTCAGCAATTTCCTTGACCCATATCCTTCAAGATGCTGGTTGTGTCCCATGTTAATATCTCAGAAACATGGCTTTGGTATTATTATTATTGAACACAAACGAGTCAAGTGTGGGATGGGTCAGATAATACTTGAAAATCAGTATTTATACAAGAAGGTGAAAACATGGAATGATCTGGTGGCAATTCTGCTTCCCTTTTCATGGACCAGATGATCAGACTCAAAAGGGCTGCACGTGAAAGAACAGTCTAAGAGAAAAGCGCCCTTGCTAGATGGAGCACAGCCGGACGCGCCCGGCGCTAACCTGGGGGCAGTTCATGGCACTAACAGCAAAGCCCATGACTTGGCAATCCTAACTGCAAATCACTGATAATCACAAGAAAGGCCGCGTCCAAGCGCCCAACTCAGGTGAGGCCAATGACGATTAGGAGTGCTCTGCATATTTTTTAGTACACGTGCTGCCAATGATGTGAGCACTTATTTTTTGAGGCAAAATTTAGAACAGATAAGTTTATCATTAAAATTATTAAGCAGATAAGAAACAGCCATGATGTTGTAGCCAAGACTCTGTAAGTGTTGCTAATATGCACACTGATCAAACACAAGCACATTTATGGGGTACGAATTAAGCTCCTAACAACAACCCTATTACCCTTTTACTCTTGTTTTACTATGAGGAAACTGAGGCATAGAGAAATTTTAAAACTCGCTTTGAAAAAAATTTAAAAATTAAAAAAAAGCGACAGAAAAAAGCTCACTCAATGTCAAGCTGGCAAGTGTCAGGCCTACGATTCAAACCCGGGCCGTCTGATTCTAGAGTCCACTCTTAATCCATGAGCTACAAGGTCTTTCTAAGTTAACAAGTATTTGGGTTATTGTTAATATTATTATTACTGGTAGCATTGCCAAGATTTATCAAATCAAATAAAAAATGCCCCATTAAATTTGAATATATATATTCAAGTTTATATATAGTGTGTGTGTGTGTGTGTGTGTGTATTCACCCCATGCACCAAATAGGTATGTCCCAAGCAATACTCAGGACACACTTATACTAAAAAGTAATTTGGTGTTTGACTGAAATCCAAATTTAACTGGCTATCCTGCATTTTACCTGGCAATCCTGAATGGGCAGCACAACGATTTCATTCAGGGTGGTCAGGGGCTCAGTAGAGAACTTTATATCTCTTATAATTTAGATTCTGTGATTCTTTGGGGACTCAAAATTCTATAACCTTTGGTTGATTGTTTTCAGTATCCTTTTCACAAGATAGGGATCAAATCAAAACTGAATGAATGTGTTCTGACTCTCATGCTAAACAAATACAGTCATTCTTATGGTAAGTCCAATTTTCAAGACATACAGCACTGCTTCTACCTTCCTCGGGTCAGAAGGGGAGAGGTCTAGGTGTCCATTACCGCGAGATGAAAACACACCTGGTCAAGTACCATTTTCCATGGAGGAGGGTGCCTCTCAGTTGTAAACGGAATGCTGTGAATGACACTGTTCTAGAAAAATCAGCACTGCACAAAGATGAAAGAGCTGCCTGAGGACATGAGCCACAAGCATCAGCTCCCACCAACCCCTTCCTACCCACCAAGCCCCCGGCTATCAGATAAACATGGACTGGGCTGCATGAGAGCTCTTGGAGGAAACCATGCTTCTTTTTTTTTTTTTTTTTTTTTTTTTTTTTTTACTGTTAGTAATCTGCTATGTGAGAAAACATCTTAGAAAGTCTTGATTTTCACTAAAAATACATAAATTCGAGGTAAGGGCCTGGTAAGAAGACACAGAAAAAACCTCTTTCAGTTTATTCTAGGCCAATCCTGAATCATTGACTCAGAAGAGGGAAAATTACAGCTAATCCCTCAACCTCCCAGTAGGGCTCTCGAAGTCAGTATTATTTGGGAGGATTTTTGAAAAATAAAGTTTGGTTTGAGATGAATAATGCAGCTCCTGTCTGAGCTAAGTAGCTACATGCTTACCTAAGTCAGATCTGAGGAAAGAGACAAGTTTAGAATCAGAAGAAAACAAATATATTTTAGTTATTTCAGGTATGAATCTGTCCTAATGGTTTATCCAAAGGCCTGCCCGGTTTTTCACCTAGCTTGTATCTGCAGAGACCTCAGCTACATTTCTGAGAGCTCACATCTCCTACTGGGTTGGGTCATTTCCCAGATAACTCACTCCCACTCCCTACTACATAATTCAGGTGTGCCTTTGGAAAAAGCAGCTCAGGCAGAATCTGAACGTAAACTGTCTCTACCCACGTAACCTTTGGCTGTGAAGGCGTAGCCCAAGGTTAATTTTCAGAATGGATGGAGATATGAGGCTACAATACACACACACACACACACCAACCAGACAATAACAAAGTATATGCCATCTTGTCTAACTGAATATATGAGATGGAGGAGACCCAACAGATCTTTCACTGACTGGTTCTCAAATGCTGGTGGTGGATCTGTGAGTTTTCATTATTCTGTAGCAAGGATGACAAAAAAAAGAAACATGCCCTGCATTTTTCATGAAGCTCAATGTATTCAATATACAGTCCTAGATTATCCTAGATTATTTCCTTTCCACTTTCAGGGTATTAGATTTTTAGTCCTAGATTATTTCCTTTCCACTTTCGGGGTATTAGATTTTTCTTCGTTTTATGAAATGTGATAGCAGTACAACTTCTGTGTTTGTTTTTTATGGTCTTCTGCGCAAAGCTGAGTTTAATTTAAAAATGTTTTAATAGTGAATTCCCCCACACTGATCTGGGTGACTTCCCTGGATTTATCACTGAGGAGGGATGAGGAGGTGAGGTGACTCGCCTGAAATCACATATGGGGAACCCGGTCGAGCTGGACCGTGAGCCCCTGACTCCAGACACTAGACCGACACCCACGTCCCTTGCTGCCCCCTCCGCGGGAACTGACGGCCAAGGGCCACACCCCCGCGGAACTACTGCCCTGCCTTGGGCTCTGGCTGCCCGGCCCAAGAGCCTCAACTAATTCAAATGCCAAACACACTTGAGTGTGGTCTTTGAGTAAAAACAAGTTGGGAGAAAATTGGACCAAATGAACGTGGAGTGCTCTGCACAGGAACTATTTTTGTCGGCGAAGTGGCTATAAAATGATGTCTCGCCAAGCACAAGAGTGAATATTGCAATGTTTCCCTCATGTATTTTAGAATGTAATTTTAAGAAGTGTGGCAACATTCAGGGGGAAAAAACGGATGGTAAATTAAACTTTCCTTGTCTTAGGATAAATAGCTGAAAATTACAGGGTTTTATTGGTAAACAGTGTTAGCATTTTCTAAGCAGATTTTCCCCCAACATAGAACAAAGAAATGTACATGCAGCCCAAATGCTCTAACAATTGATTGTTCCAAATGTGGACCTTCAATATGAAACAATGTATTGGTGCTTGATGTAGAAGAGGTACAATAAGCAATGTATAACTTAATATGAAATCGAATCTCTTCTTGTCTTGCCATTAAACTTAGGAGTGAGAGGGAAAAAATCCTCTTGTTTAAAAGAATCTTACTCTATCATAATCATATTCCCATAGCACTGATTGGATAAAGGAGACCTGTATCACTTAACAGAGGCAAAGACCTGCAATTAGACCCTTGGTATTATTTCTGAAACATCCAAAAGAATCATCATACTTCCTCAAAGCTGGGAGTTTTGTTCTGTGCTCTTGATGGCAAGCACACGGATGCTGAGTTTCTCGTGTATTGAGTGGGTAGAGATTTTTAAAACATGAAGCCATTAGTGGTCAACTAACTCATTTCCTTGGAAGAACACACGATTAGTCAGCCATTGATTCAAAGGCATTAATTCAAAGGCTCGTAATCAGCCCCCTCTGTATGAATCATTTAAAAATTCTGCTGTCTGAATATAAAAGCAAATCTTGATAGTCAACAGATTTCCAATGAATACTTAATACAATGCACCATGCCAAGAATGGTGAATGAAACTAAACACAATACGAGGCAAGATGATGCAGTTTTTGTTGAAATTAACAAGAAAATCCCCCCATAAATATATATATATATATATTTATTATTTATATTTATATATGCATGTCTATATGCAGTTAAACTGAAAAATACACACCAAGAAGTTATGGTGGGATTATAGGTGATGTTTGTGTTCTCCTTTCTGGTTGACAGCATTTTCTAAATCATGTTAAATGAACACATATTGCTTTAAAGAGTTTGTGTTTTTTAAGAAGATATATGAAAGAAAGTCCCTAGTTTATAGGGAGAAGTAACTGTCCAGCTTGATGATGGACTGGCTGCTGATACCACTAACATCATTTTTTTTCTTACTCAGCTTTTCAAAACCATGTTTCTATGTAAATAACATAATAAGCTGAGCCCAAGTTCTAAGAACATTCCAATAAATAATTTGTTCAACTATATTCAGTGGAAATTCACCCTTTATAGGCTTGTCAATAAACCAATCCTCCATTTAAAACAGTTTCCATGGTAAAATGCATTTGAATTTTCAATACGCAACTTTAAAATTGAATTTTTGGAACATAACTCAGAAATGCAGAAAGAATTCATATACTTGCCTTAGTATATGATAATAATAAGTAATGTTTACTGTTTCTCACTGCATCCATAATTTCATTTAACCCTACAAGCAGCCTCAGGCGGTAGATTTCATTATCATCCCATTTTACAGGTGAGGAAATCAAGGCACACGGATTACAAAACTTGCATGAGGTCACCCAGCCTGTGCAGAGGAAGGCTGGAAGCCAGGCAGTCCCGATTCACCGCCTGCCCCAAACCTTGCCAGCTCCCCTGTGCCACAGGACCTGCACATAAAAGCGATCAACACATTTTCATGACGATAAGCCCAGACTGAGGTGAGCATGTTTCAATTTTTTGACCAAATAAAGGAAAACTTACCACCAAATACAACTGCTTCTGTACAATTCAATTAAAAGGAAGCTCTGCACAGGTCTCTAGGAGTCGGCAAAAGTTTTGTGTAAAAGACCTTATAATTATTTTAGGTCCAATGGTCGTGTGGCAACTACTCACTGTGGCCTTTGTAGATTGTAAGCAGGTGCTGACTATAAGTAAAACAATGAATATGGCCAGATTCCACTAAAATCTTTGGTACAAAATGGGCAGTGGGCAGACTTCATTTGCAGGTGGTAGGCTACCTCCCCTGATCAAGATGCTATTCTTTTTTTTTTTTTTTTTTTTAAAGATTTTATTTATTTGACAGCGAGAAACACAGCCAGAGAGGGAACACAAGCAGCGGGAGTGAGAAAGGGAGAAGCAGGCTTCCCGCCGAGCAGGGAGCCCGATGTGGGGCTCGATCCCGGGTCTCCGGGATCATGCCCTGAGCCGAAGGCAGTTGCTTAACCAACTGAGCCACCCAGGCGCCCCAGGATGCTATTCTTAATGTAGCTAACAAATCCAAATATATCTGCTAATGCTTCAAAGCAGGGGTTTAGGTATTTAACTACCCAGAGATTTGGTAAAATTTCCTGCGGTAAATAAGAAATAGCACAGTATTGGCCAGAACCATAGTGTCTTGGAATAATTCTGTTAATTAGTATTGGTGAATATGCTGAATATATGTATTAGTCTATCCTGGTATGTTGAAATTCCCACTCACCAATGATGAGAAAGGTATTAGGCATTCCTGGCAAAAGCATTGTTGTATATATGCTTTTAACTAATAGTCAAATGAGCGGTATGAATAACAAACAGAAGCTACAGACATGAAAACTAGACTTCTTTAAGCTTTTGGGGTTATGACCTAAAACATATGCAACAACATTTACAAAGAGTCAACTTTCACTGGTCCTCTGTGCCTTCAGAAGTTACCAAGAGCATCATAGTTAAACCTTCTGGGACCGCAATACAGATCTGTACAGATCTTTGCATATCTAAAACTCTACAATAATTTCACTAAGAGATCTTTATATAGCTGTACCAAACAGAACTGAATCCTGTAGGAACTGAAGCAAATATCACAGTTCTCTGTTTATAATGAAGTCGACACACATTTGAATCAAATTTCCATTCTGAATTTTTTAAAGCCCTGTAAAAAATGGCATCTGGCAAGCTAAAATTGAAACATAAAGAACAACTCAAGAATGTCAGGCATTTTCAATAGTTGATCTTCACATCTCATGTTTCCTTTAGTAAACATAAGAATGCAGAAAAACTGGCAAAATTGCATATTTTTTGCACGAGGCAATCTTTTGAAAACCTTTTAGGTCTGGACTTAACTGTCTGCTTTGCAATTAGGGAGTTCTATCGACAGAATTCTCTGCAGATCAGGACCTTCCCTCGGAACGGCAGAGGTTTTAGACCCCACGTGCGTAGCTAAAGCACCTCCAAGGTACAGTGCCATCGATCGAAACAGACAAATACTGGCTGATTCTTGATTTTGTGAAATGCTGGGAAAATAATTCAGCATCATCTCTGTCCTTCCCACAACCTCAACAAAGGGGGCAGAAAAGTATAAAATCATGTTCTGAAACGGTGAAAAGAACTTGAGCGTATAGTGTCAACTTCAGAATTTCAGGTGGATTTCTCACGCTAGGAAAACATCACATTTTGCCGGGGGTATGGCCATCTTGCTTAGAAAAGGCCATAGGAACTAATAAAGGATACGAAAATGTAGTCATCCATGTATCTCTTCTTCAGATTCTCCACGATGGCATTCTCTGTGATCTTGGAGAGCAGGACCATGTCATCCACGCCGCTGTGCTTAACATTGTGGCTCTGCCAGTGGTACCGGTAGGCACCCTTGCTTCCCTGTGAACAGAAAACGCACCATTATTAGGATGCTTTATTTTCTCCTGGGGGCGGGGCACTAAGTTCCCAAATATTCCTTATATCCAATGCTGTGGAAGGAGCAGAACAAGGATTTTTGTTATTAACGGATCTGGATTTAACTTCCAGCTTTGCCACCTACGAACTAAGAGAAGGGAGGAAAAGTTAGACAGGCTCACTGTATCACTTAACCTGCTCTTTTCTCATTTGTAAAATAGGAAAAATTAAGACCCACTGCATAGAGTTCCTGTAAGGATTAAATAAAATCACAGATACAAAGTACTGAAGAGTATCTTGAGTATAACACAATAAATGATCAATGGTTGGGATGCCTGGGTGGCTCAATCCCTTAAGTGTCTGTCTCCAGCTCAGGTCATGATCCTGGGGTCCTGGGATGGAGCCCCGCATCTGGATGGAGTCTCTTCTCTCTCTGCCCTTCACCCCACTCGTGCTCTCTCTCTCTCTCTTACTCTGTCTCAAATAAAATCTTTTAAAAAAATGATCAGTAGTCTCCAATAATTCCTTTCAACCTTATTGTTTTGTAGAATT
This sequence comes from Spilogale gracilis, assembly GCA_004023965.1. Taxonomy (NCBI): domain Eukaryota; kingdom Metazoa; phylum Chordata; class Mammalia; order Carnivora; family Mephitidae; genus Spilogale; species Spilogale gracilis. The sequence goes on along the minus strand of PITA01007521.1, from coordinate 8,099 downwards.
AACAATAAAATAAGCAATAAAACAGAAACTTTCTAGACTTGTTTTGCAAATTATATGACAGAACTCAGAAGCAGAAGCAATATATATCACACAATGGCTAGGTCACACTGGCCTAATTTCTCACTCAGATTTTTTTCAGATTATTTTCCCTCCATAAACGGTAATAACAGGCTCCCAGATTCAAAAGATAAGCTATATCTTGATGGCTGATCACCACTCTGTTAACAAGGAAATGGACAAGACAGCCTAAACATGATTACAGAAGGTACGATGGACAAGAGGACTTCATCTAGCCCCATGGCCTCCTTGGAGAGATGAAACCGTAGCCCTTGTCTGCTCACTGGGTTTACGACCTAATACCGGAAGTGGCCTCTGAACACCCTGCGGGACGTCCTTTCACTTGGCACTTCTGCAGTGGAATCCCTGCATGTTCAGCTGTGGGCCAAGTCCTGGAGTTAGAGGCAGCTAGGCACCCCATGCTGACGGCCCTTGGGGAGCTCATGTCTGCTGAAGGACATCTAGATATTGACCCGTAATGCACACATCAGCTACAGTCAGTATGTGAACACATGTAAAATGGGTATCCCAGGAGTGCAGAAGATTTCTTTGTCCTAGGAAAGACAACCAACCTCCTGGAGAAGGTGCCATTTTAAGTGGATCTAGGGTGCCTGGGTGGCTCAGTGGTTTAAGCCTCTGCCTTCAGCTCAGGTCATGATCTCAGGGTCCTGGGATCAAGGCCCGTGTCCGGCTCTCTGCTCGGCAGGGAGCCTGTTTCCTCTGCTCTCTCTGTCTCTCTGCCTACTTGTGATCTCCCTGTCAAATAAATAAAATCTTTAAGAAAAAAAGAAGTGGATCTAAGATATTTTGAATTTGCCAGAAAAGATGAGACAAGGAGGGATAGCTATTACAATCTATACTCACCAGGGCAACAATCTAATACATAGGAGATAATGGCAAATGATACATGACAAGATAGAAGATCCTCCCTTCCCCTCACTCTGTGCATCCTACTGGAGACGGTGCGTGCTGTGCAACTATGGTGCGCATTGACTTGAGTGAAACTTGGCTCCTGCCCCCTTCGTGGGAGCTCATTGTTTTGGGGAGTTTAGACAAGGAGAGAAAATTTCTAAATAAGGCTAATAAGGGTAGCTAGAAAGGCCACAGCTTAGACATAAAAACTAGGATGAGAAAAGGTCCTAAGGAGGTTCTCCGAGAGAAAGGGAAGGTGAAAGGAAACAAGACAAATACCATTTTAAATTTCACTTTGAAAATGCGTTTAATGTTTTCTCTGTAGGAGACGTGGGTCCTTTATAAAGCCATTCTAGGGGGGTCTGGGAAAAGCAATTTTTAAAAACCAGGCAGAAAAGAGTTACCATTGCAAAGGCATAAAAATGCCATGGGCCCATGCTCCAGAAAAGGGCTCTGGAAGGCTTGCCACCCACGCTGCCTTGCACAGGGACTCTTTATATGATATATTTGGCTTCTGCAGAACCACATGCAGCATTGGTTCCACAAGACTACCCCAGACCTCGCCACACCGTCTTCCTCTTGTGGCAAAGCAGAAAGAGAGAAAAAGCACTGGCTATGGCAGGACTCACTGGATCTCAATCAAATGTCCACTGTCTGCCTCCAACCAGATAAAGATTCCTGGCAACTCCTCCCCTCTTCTGCCCTCCCTTCTTTTCTTGCTTATTCTCTGGGCACTCACAAAAAAATTATTCTGCATAGAAAACTAAGGCCATGGAGGAACTAACCAGTAGGTGTGTGTGTTTGTTTTTAAGCCCGATAAATATCCACCTACTTAAGAGGTCAAAAATGTTATTTTTTCTTTGAAAATGTAAGCACAGTTTAATAGAACAGAAGGGTATCAACAAGCTGCTACTTAACTTCTGCAAAGGACAAGAAATGGAGACGCTCTGTTCACAGTGTGCATGTTGGTACTGATCCACAGAAACTGGCTTCTCAAGGGAACCCAAGTTGGTTTCGGTGTCTAATCCAACTGTCTTCTCTTGGTCTCACTGCAGAGGGAGATACCACCATCTGTCTCATTTCAGAGGCAGTGTCTTCCTTTTTTTTTTTTTTTTTTAAAGATTTTTATTTATTTGACAGAGAGAAACACAGCTAGAAAGAGAACACAAGCAAGGGGAGTGAGAGAGGGAGAAGCAGGCTTTCCGCCGAGCATAAAGTCCGCTGTGGGTCTCATCTAAGGACTCCAGGATCATGACCTGAGCTGAAGGCAGATGCTTAATGACTGAGCCACCCAGGCACCCAGTGTCCTCCTTTTAATGGCAGTTATTCCTCATTAAAACAGAGCTCATTGTGGAGTTCACTGACTCTCATGGTCTCAAACATCCCTCAATCCCTCAGAGTCCCATGTGGGAGTCTTCAGACCTCTATCTATAAAAGGATAAGGAACCAAGAGTAAGACTGAGCACTTACTATACGCAAAGCAATCAGCCATTTCATTTGTGGTGTATCAACTCAATGAGACAGGGGTTAACATTCCCATGCCATGTAGAAGGAAACAGACTTCCTAACTAGTAAGCAGCAAAGGCAAGATGTGAACCCAAATCTCTATGATTATGAATTCACTCAAACATCACAGTTTCTTCACATGGTCTCCTTGGTAATTTTACTGGCTATTTCCAACTGTTGAGTTGAAGATGGCCATAGAATGATAGACTGTCTCCAAAACCGAATTCATCCTTAAAAAAAACCTATAATGACCGCTTTCTCTTAGCATCAAGGACTGAAACACTGGAGTTATCTTTTATTTGGTGCATTTCCTATATCCAGTTGGTTACATATAACTTCCCTCTTTCACCTCTGTTCCTCCTTCCTTTTCCGAGGCAATGATAAATGGGAACTCATTCAACCTTCACAATCATCCCCCATACTGTATATGATTATCTCTATTTTACCAATGAAAAAACTGTTAATTGTCCATGGTCTTCTAATTGTAACTTCTCAGTCTTTAATGACCCCCACCTCACTATTCCTTTCTTCTTTCTCTTCCCCCATATCACCTCCCACAAAAACAAAACAAACAAAAACACACACACACAATTCAGATGAGGTAAAAGGAGGGAGGGAAGGTGGCTAGAAAGGATAGGAGCAATTAGAGCCTTTGGGGAAAACTGACCTGCGGGGATTATCAAGGACAAGATGAGAATCCACCCCGTAGGTAAATGAAAGCTGGGCCAGGGCTGGGTTGGGCAGTTCTAGCACGGGGTGAGAACTTCATCAGAGAAGCTAGGAACCGAACATAAATGCGTAGGTTCTCATCCTTGCTTGAAAGTTCCCCACAGTGAAACAGAAAGCTGTTTCTGTTTATCTCTAGGGGACAATCGAGTTTGATCATAGCATGACTTTTCTAGATAGAGGTCTTCAGTGGAACACAGCTGTGGACAGGCAGCAAGTAGGGGGAACACAGTGGGAAATGGTTATCATTTTATAATCCTAGACAATGTCCCCAGAAGCAGAGGGTGAACATGACCTTCAGATCACAAACTACTGTGCTACGACAGCAGGAGTATGAACTGTATTTCTGGGACAAATAACCTTGACCCTTTTGCTTCTTCCCCCTACTCCTGACTGGGAGGGCCAGGGCAGGACTGGTCACCATGAGTGCTGGGAGGAGGAAGGACAGTGACTGGGACTCACCCATCTGTCTGAGAAGGGTCATTTTCCTCAGCTGGCAAAGGCCTGCCTTACCAGTCTATCCCCTCAATAAGAGTCAGCTTCCTTCTTGGGTAGGTAACTCAACTTTTGTTTCCACACTAAAAATAGGAACATTTTAAAGAAGTAGGGGTACTCAGCAATTACACGTCCTACAGTCCCTGAAGAGCACAGCATCACTGTACAAAGGAAGGAATACAGCTGCTAATGTGCCAGCTAAGAAATATAAATGAATAGGAAAATCACAATAATGATGATATAAATGTTACTCTTAGCCCTGACAGTTATTACAATGAGGGAGGGAGATATTTCCCATTAATGAGGATTGAATGCAGAATTTCTTGGGTCCATATTTTTTTTTAAGGTTTTGCTTGTTTATTTATTTATTTATTTAAGAAGAGGGGGTCGAGAAGACCTCAAGCAGACTCCAGCTGTGCGAGCAGCCTGAAACGGGGCTGGATCCCACGACCCTGATATCACCCCCTGAACCCCTGAAGTCAAGAGTCTGTCCCTTAACCCACCGAGCCACCCCCGTGTCCCTCCATGTGTGTTTTCTAATGACGATTCCGCTTATTAAAAAGCAATGGATTCACACACATGTTCTACAAAGTGGAGTCTACCTACGTCCACATAATGGCCTGGTTTGTTCCTCACATTTAGGAGGTGCCACCAAAACACGGGAGTCCCTCATGCTGAGGGAGAAGCCCGGTTGCTGACTCTCTGACTTTAACAGGTGGAGTGTCCCTCACTGGTGTGTGTTTACCAGGGTGGGGACCAGGGAGAGCAAAGGTAGGGATTGTTCTCCACTGAGACCCCGCCTTCCCTCAGTGGGAGGGGAGCCCCTGCCTGCCACCGCCCGCGGTGCTGCAGTCACTCTCCCCAAGGTCTCAGCGAGCGGTTTTCTTCTTTGGTTCATCCAGGAGCGAGGAGGAGACCATACACTGGGTCTTCAGCGCCCTTGAGACACCCAGAAAAGGGAGGCCCTGAAACGCACTGTGGAAATACAGCAGGCCTAGTGTTGGGCAGGGCCTGGTTGGGAGGGGCGATCGTAAACATCTTATCCTCTTCCGGGAAGAGTATACTGCACAGTATTTTTAGAGAGCATTGTGGAAACACGTACCGAATTCTTGTCACGCAGACCTATATATAAAGTTACTTAAAGAAAAATAAAACTCATACTCTTTGTTCCAGTAATTCTTTTTAGGAATTTACCTTGTGTGTGCCATGATGTACGGACAAGCCCGCTCACTGTTGCAGAGTTTGGGACGGGGAAAACTGGACGCGTGATTTGGGGCTGGAGAATATGGCGGACCCCTTACAAAGGATTTCCGGCCATCGTTAAAAGGAATCTGCTTAGGCAGACACAGAACTATCTTCAAGACACCCAGCTTCATGAAAACAGCAATCAACATGTGGACTGAAGCACAGAGTGACTGCAATTGTCTAAAAGTCTTAAAAGACACATGTTTAGTTGTTTTCTTGAAAGACACACAAGATTCCATTGGGAAGAAAGCCTGGAGTTTTGGGAGAAGGATGTCTTCTACTTTCCATTTCAAACTTTTCTGCAGTTAACTCTGTTTTGTTTTGTTTTGTTTTGACCACATAGGCTGTGTTAGTAAAATAACCAAATAAACAGAGATGTTGAAAAGGATGCCGATACATTCCAGAATTGTCTGGAGAGGGTGTTGGATGTTGCCGGTCCCACCCCAAAGCTGGGCTCATCACTGTAAGCCTGGGTTCTGTGCCCCTTCGAGGTCTCAAAAGTGGATTGGGCGCTGTTGCCTAGATGATAAGATATTATCATGTCTGGGATGCTTAACAAGTCCTTAAGCCCTAGGACGGCAGATCTTATTTCCAAAAGACCCGGGACTAGAATACTCCCAATGTTTCAAGTGTGTCATCCTAAAAGACAGGTAAACCATATTCTAATTGTGAACAATGGGCAATGGGTAATGCCCTGGGCTGTGGTTGAACAGGGCTTGTTTTTTAATGGGATTTTTCTGTCCTAGTGAGTCCTAACGGGAAAGGAACAGAACTCTTTGTTGTACTTTCATCTTTTAATTGACAGTCTAGGATTTCTACCTTTTGAAGTTCCGCTACTTGACTGCACTGAAACACTTCTAGGGCAAATGCTGGGGCGGGGGGGAAATCAACCATAAATATTTGTTTCCTCTGAGCTCGGCACTGTAAACTCATATGGAGCTTGCAATGTCTTTCAACTTTATGGAATTTAGACCCCCCACTATTTTGGTGATGTGAACATGTATGTCTGGAGCAAGCATGTGGGGGTATGTGGAACTGCAGTGAATGGAGCGTGAACAAGTGTTTCTGGTAGAGCGTGGGGGGGGGGGCGGAATGAGGCAGTCTGTAGCCAGCAATGCCCTCAATCCTTAGGGTAAATGGAACTAACATTACTGAACCCATCAAGGTGTGCCGACGTACTTTACAGGATCTCATTTAATTCTCACAGTCCTGCCAGATGTGAATATTATAATCCCTCTATCACTATTTCACAAATGGTAAATTGAGTCCTGGGATTATAACATACCAAATTGCCTCTGCTAGGAGGGGCTGGGGGAGGAAAGTACACTCGGGGTTTGGTACATCGAGTGTGGGGAGCCCTCAAGGAATACAGAAGACGTGCTCATTGGTTATCACTCATGTTAGGTATATGTGACCTGACCAAAGTTCTGTATTTGTGTAACATTTCCACTCACACGATCTCAGTTAATCCCTATGACAAAGGGCCGGGGTGACTTCCTTGTCTTTGTTGTTCTGCTACACCATAACTCACTTCCAACATGACCGTCAAGGCCAAGTGTAGATAGAGGCTGGCTCCAGGATCACTAGAACCAGTAGTCTCCTAGCCAGGGTTGGCCAGAGTCAATATTCCCAGAAGCACCTAGAGCAGGTGTAATTTATCATCTAAACAGGGACCCTCTGAGTTCAGAAGAGAGTGTTGTTAGTAATAAAGCTGGAACACGAGGCATGAACTGGGTTGCATGGCTCTCTCTGTGACCAACTTGATCTCCGAAAAGTCATGGGCAGCTTTCAAAGACCGGCCCTCCCAGGCAGGATCCTGTGCTACTTACCCACAGGTTCCTCACAAGTCACTCAGTCTCTCAGACCTCTGAGAACCTCAGAAGGAGGTTCCTGACATTGCATGAACCCCCAGGCTGCCATGAAGATCCCAAAGATCGAAAAAGATTACTAATGACCCCACCCTCCCAATGCCTCTCAGGTTAGAGTTGGTTTTCTGCGATGACATAATCACAGGGCAACGTGTGGATGGTACACAACAGGTGGGCAACATTGAGTGGGGGAGGGGAAAAAAGGTTTGCAAAAAAATAACGAGAGATGGTAAAGTGCCCAAATTTTAATTGCATATATGGTATTTTTATATAAAATATCTGTGTGGAAATATGGTTGATAAAATGTTGCAGTTGTTGTATCTCTATGTATCCTTTCTGTATGGTTGTACTTTTCTACTGAGCACATATTCATAAAATGTGCACACACATACATACCGATTTTCAGTGAAAAAAAGATGAGATAAGGGACAGGGAAGTACTCTGTGAAGCGACACGAAACACAACACTATTTTCCATATTTTTTGCTAGTCCATGTCACTGAGGTCTCCAATTCTTGTCTATCCCAGGTTGCACTGCAGTTACAGTAAACTCTTCTTTAAACAGCAAGGGGTCCCCAGAAGGAAAAGAAGCAGCCTTTCTTTTACTTAGTCAGCCTAACCTCCCAAAGGACCATTTTCTGTATCAAGGAACAGTTCCAATCTAAGATGTTATAAATGAACAGTTAACATAGGTCATCAATTCCCAAGATGTATTTTCTTCATATCCTAATATCCTGAAATAGGATGTCTTTTTTTTTTTTAAGCAATCTCTACCCCCAATAGGGGGCTCCAACCCACGACCCCAAGATTAAGAGTCTCGTGCTGCATGGAAGGAGCCAGCCAGGTGCCCCAAGATGTCTTTGTAATCAATGTTGTGTCACAGCTTAACTGACAGTGGTTTTTACTTTCTGGGGTTTTCTTTAAAGCAGAATAATAAAATAATGATGACTCTCTTACAAGCAGTAGGTCTTTGGGCTTGATGAATTATGGCACCTAACACTTACAAGGGGCGAGGCACTGTTCCACGCACTTTACAAATATTAAGTTATTATGTAATAACATCAAAGATAGAAAATATTACAAAGATTCACATTATTCTGGAAGCATCACATCATGCATCGTTACTTTAAGAACTGTGTGGTAGTTTTACTGGTGAGTTCCAGAAGCTTCTCTGTGAAAATGTTTGCAAGCAGCAAGGTAATTTCCTTCCTGATTTGGAAAAGCATATTCTGATTTGTATCTCTTTCAACCTAAAAGTTCTTTCAGAGTTAGGACTGTTTGATGCAGGAAG
>PITA01007520.1:0-90978 GCA_004023965.1 Spilogale gracilis | reverse complement strand
AGATTCTGGCCTCACATTGAAGTCTTTCATCCATTTCGAGTTTGTCTTTGTGTGTGGTGTAAGAGAATGGTTGAGTTTCATTCTTCTATACCTAGCTGTCCAGTTTACCCAGCACCATTTATTGATGAGACTGTCTTTTTCCACTGGGTATTTTTTCCTACTTTGTTGAAGATTATTCGACCATAGAGTTGCAGGTCCATATCTGGACTCTCTACTCTGTTCCATTGGTCTATGTGCCTGTTTTTGTGCCAGTACCATGCTGTCTTGGTGATCACAGCTTTGTAATAAAGCCTGAAATCAGGCAACGTGATGTCCCCAGCTTTGTTTTTCTTTTTCAACATTTCCTTAGCAATTCGGGGCCTTTTCTCATTTCATATAAATTTTAGGATTGTTTGTTCCAGCACTTTGAAAAATGTTGGTGGAATTCTGATCGGGATGGCACTGAAAGTATGATTGCTCTGGGCAGTGTAGACATTTTAACAATGTTTATTCTTCCGATACATAAGCATGGAATACTCTTCCATATTTTTGTGTCTTCTTCAAATTCTTTCATGAGTGTTCTGTAGTTCCTCAAGTACAGAACCTTTACTTTTTTGGTTAGGCTTATTCCTAGGTATCTTATGGTTTTTGGTGCTATAGTAAACGGAATCGATTCTCTGATTTCCCTTTCTATATTTTCATTGTTAGTGTATAAGAACACAACTGATTTCTGTGCATTGATTTTGTATCCTGCCACATAACTGAATTGTTATATGAGTTCTAGTAGTTTGGGGGTAGAGTCTTTTGGGTTTTCCATATAAAGTATCATGTCATCTGCAAAGAGAGAGAGTTTGATTTCTTTGCCAATTTGAATATGTTTTATTTCTTTTTGTTGTCTGATTGCTGTTGCTAGGACTTCTAACACTATGTTGAACAATAGTGGCGAGAGTGGGCATCCTTGTCTTGTTCCTGATCTCAGTGGGAAGACTGTCAGTTTTTCCCCATTGAGAATGATATTCACTGTGGGTTTTTCGTAGATAGATTTTATGAAGTTGAGGAATGTTCCTTCTATCCTTATAAGTTGAAGAGTTTTTAAAATTTATTTTATTTTTCAGTGTTCCAAGATTCATTGTTTATGCCCCACACCCAGTGCTCCATGCAATACGTGCCCTCAGTACCCACCACCAGGCTCTCCCATCCCCCCACCCCCTCCCCTCCAAGACCCTCACTTTGTTTCTGAGTCCAAAGTGTCTCATGTCGTTTCTCTCCTCAAATTACCCTACTTCCCATTTCCTTTCCTTCTCCTAGTGTTCTCTATATTACCCCTTATGCACCACAAGTAAGTGAAATCATGTGATACTTGACTTTTTCTACTTGGCTTATTTCCCTCAGCATAATCTCTTCCAATCCAGTCCATGTTGCTACAATAGTTGGATATTCATCTTTTCTGATGGAGGTATAATATTCCATTGTATATATGTACCACATCTTCTTTATCCATTCATCTGTTGAAGGGCACCTTGGCTCTTTCCACAGTTTGGCGATTGTGGCCATTGCTGCTATGAACGTTGGGGTACATATGGCCCTTTTCACTACATCTGTATCTTTGGGGTAAATGCCCAGTAGTGTGATTGCAGGGTCATAGGGTAGTTGTATTTTTAATTTTTTAAGGAATCTCCACACTGTTTTCCAAAGCGGCTGCACCAGTTTACATTCCCACCAACAGTGTAAGAGGGTTCCCCTTTCTCCGCAGCCTCTCCAACACTTGTTGGTTCTTGTCTTGTTAATTTTGGCCATTCTGACTGGTGTAAGGTGGTATCTCAGTGTGGTTTTGATTTGAATTTCCCTAATGGCTAGTGATGATGAACATTTTTTCTTTTCTTTTCTTTTTTTTATTGTTACTTAAATTTTTTTTCCAGTGTTCCAAGATTCATTCCCCATTCCCCACACCCAGTGCTCCACGCTTTAGGTGTCCCCCATACCCACCACCAGGCTCTCCCATCCCTCCACCCCATCCCTCCAAGTCCCTCAGTTTGTTTCTGTGTCCAAAGTCTCTGTTGTTTCGTTTTTCTCCCTGGATTACCCTGCTTCCCATTTACTTTCCTTCTCCCACTGTCCTCCAGGTTACCCCTCATGCACCGCAAGTAAGTGAAACCATGCGATACTTGACTTTCTCTACTTGGCTTATTTCACTCAGCGTAATCTCTTCCAGTCCAGTCCATGTTGCTACAAAAGTTGGATATTCATCCTTTCTGATGGAGGCATAGTATTCCATTGTATATATGTACCATATCTTCTTTATCCATTCATCTGTTGATGGGCACCTTGGCTCTTTCCACAGTTTGGCAATTGTGGCCATTGCTGCGATGAACATTGGGGTACATATGGCCCTTCTTTTCACTACATCCGTATCTATGGGGTAAATGCCCAGTAGTGCAATTGCAGGGTCATAGGGTAGCTCTATTTTTAATTTTTTAAGGAATCTCCACACTGTTTTCCAAAGTGGCTGCACCAGTTTACATTCCCACCAACAGTGTAAGAGGTGAACATTTTTTCATATGTCTGTTAGCCATTTGTATATCTTCTATGGAGAAGTGCCTCTTCATGTCTCCTGCCTTTTTTTTTTTTCCTACGATATTGGGAGAGTCCTTGTCTTACTCCAAGTTCAGCTGTACTTTTAAAAAGATTGATATATTTTATCCAGTACTTTTTTTTAAAACCAGGAGTGTGTGTTTGAGTGTGTGTGTGTGTGTGTGTGTGTGTGTGTGTGTGTATAATTTAGAATATTAAATCCACAATACTGTCAGGAGTAGAAGTTCTCTCTTTTTTTTTTAAGGCTGTTTTTTTTTATTGTGTTATGTTAGTCCCCATACAGTACATCATTAGTTTTTGATATAGTGTTCCATGATAGTAGTAGAAATTCTTACTAGAATTTTGATGTCTCTGTAGGAGTTCAGTACCAACTATGCCAGAGTCTAGCGTTCAACTATTGCTTCTGTAATTGTTTCATTTTGCAGACACGTTGCTCAGCCTATTTTAGCTCTTTACAAATTCCTGTGGTGCCTGGTTGCAGATTAAGCATGGCTTTCTGCTACAGAGTCTTTTTAGAGTTCAGGCCATGCTGACTTCATTCTAGATTTCTCTTCCTGAATTTCTGCTATTGGCCATTATCATTACTTTTATAAGTGGCCCTTTAGCACAGGGATGTGTCCTTATAGCCTCCTTATAGGCAACTTTATGCTCTCAGTCTGCCTCCTTTGTCTTTCTGAGACAAGGACCTTAGTTTCAGAACCCTGTGTCCATGCTGGAATACCTGCCCTACCTCCTTCCCACAGCTGGGAGCCAAGCCAGAGTCTGCTGTAGCACTTGAGGTATCAGGCATAGAGATTTGTTCTCTGGGGTTTTTCCTCCTAGAAAAAAATTTCTATTGACTATGAAGACTTCAGTGTAAATCAACCTATCAAATGCTGTCATAATAGTAGAAGACATTATTTACTGATTTCCTACAGGGCCCTCAGCAATTTTTATGAAGACCTCACACTGAAAGCAGGGATTGGGAAAGATCACTCTATAGATCAAGATGTGGCCTGGAGTCTGTGATTGACCAAAGGGGTACTGAGATGGGTTCCAGGATGTGGTAGGGTTCATGAGGGCCCTGAGGGCTTGGAAAGGGAAGTCATCACTGGCAGGAGAGGGGGACAGATAGACTTTCATCCTCCATTTGGTCAACAAACACTCCTTAAGGGGCACCTGGGTGGCTCAGTTGTTGGGCGTCTGCCTTCGGCTCAGGTCTTGATCCCAGAGTCCTGGGATAGAGCCCCACATTGGGCTCCCTGCTCAGTGGGAGGCCTGCTTCTCTCTTTCTCACTTCCCCCGCTTGTGTTCCCTCTCTCACTGTGTTTCTCTCTGTCAAATAAATAAGTAAAATCTTTGAAAACAAAGCAACACTCCTTAAGCCGTTTTTGAGTGCCAGGCATTGTGCTGAGTGCTGAAGATGCACATAAGGATGGGGACTGGCCTCAAGGAGCTTAAGGAGTCTGACATGAGGCAAATCTCTGCATGTCACCCCAGATCATCTTCCCTAGTCTTTCACTGTACAGATGAAGTGACTGAAGTCCAGAGAGGGGAGGGAACTGGCTCAGGGCTGCATACCAAGTACTTTCATCACAGAGATAGTGAGGATGGCCAGGAGGAAAGAGTCTGATGTGAGGGAGGTCCTGTAGCTCTCTGTCGGCTGAAAGTCATCTGCCCACCAGGTGACCCAGGCTGTGGTGTGGGGGCCTAGGGCGAGCCTGAGACTGCTCCTACAGGGTCCTGTGGTGGGCATCTCTGTGGCTCCCAGAGGCTACTGGGACTGAGGTGGGATGGGGGATCCCTCCACTTCCCTTCAGTCCCAGGCAGCGGGGAATCACTGGCTGAGAAGGCTGTGCTGCTTGCTGTGTGGGGTAAGGGGGTCCTTCCTCTCCCACCCCATCATGGGTGAAACCCATGGGACAGAGCTGGCTTTATCAGACTCCAGCTGTGGCTGCCTTGGGCTTTCTGGGAGGTGCTGGAGCTGGGGGTGAGGCTCAGGACAGGCTGACACAGCCGAGAAGAGATAATTTCAATCTGCAGCTTCCAGATTGAGGGAGAAATGTAAACACAGGCTGCTGAGCCAGCAGCCCTGGGAGTGGGGTGGGTGGGCACTGGGCACTCTACTTGCCCTGCTCGCAGAGCCCACTTTGAGGGGAGTTCTGGCTGATTTCCCATGACCTGGCTCTTTGCAAGTACGTGAGGGAGCAACTGCTTTGGCTGCCGAGGTCCCTACAGGCCATTCTCACCACAGTGCCTGTGAGTAGAGTCCCAGCTCAACCTTGATGTGGTCTGCTAACCCTAGCTCTGTTTCACAGTAGCTGTGGGACATCCTTCAGTGAGGATCCTTTGATTTCCTCATCTATAAAATGGGAATCTTATTAGAACCAGCCTCATTCTACCAATGTTTATTGAGCACAACCTGAATTCTAGGCAGCATTCTGCCATTGAGGATACAGCCTTGAACAAAACCCAAAGCAAAGACTATTCATCTCCTCAGAGCTGAGAGGGAGGCTTCAATGAGCTAATGTGGCTGAAACATTTGACGGTGGACCTGACACAGAGAAATGCTGTGGTGACTGTCACCATGAATTAATGAATTAGAGTCAGTGTGGCCTGGGGCCATCTCTTAGCCTCCTTACCATTTCACAAGGCTAACTCACGTTGGTCTTCAGTACTTAGCTTCTCCCTCCTATAAGAAACCTTTTCTGACTTCTCAAGGCTGTATTATCTCCCTCCCTCCACTCTCCACCCCTTCCCTTCCATGCTTCATTATGAGTCTTATCACAGATGATTGTCACCATCAGTTCCCCTCTCTGTGCCCCAGCATGGCTATGTGCTCCTCGAGGTAGGGCTGGGTGGGTCTTGACCCACTCTGCTCAGAGCCTAGCACACTGCAGATGCTTATTAGATGTCTGTTGAAGGAATGACTGATTGTCAGTCCAAATCATACCCCTCAGGCACTTTGGGTCCATCTCTGGAAAAGAGTCTGGAAAAGGAACTTCTTAGTACATGTCTGGGGATCACTGGGGAAGTCACAGGTCAGCAGTACAGATTTCTGTCTGTGTAGGTATGTGATAATGATTGTTGAGTCCTTACCATAGCTGGACACTGCTAGGAGCTCTTTTAGGTAGTTTAATCTTCAGTCCACTCCTATGAGATAAGAAATGCTATTTTGCACATGAGGAGATGGAGGACCAGAGGTGTTCCTTATCTTGCCCAAGTTCTTCCAGCTGTTAAATGCAGGTGGAGTCAAGATTTGAACCCAAGTGGAGCCCCCCCAGGGCCGATCCCATGTTCACTGCCCCTCACTATAGAATCTCTCAGGCCTATGTATGGTGTGTGGCTATGTGAGCACACTCATGTGTGGCTTGTGTCAAGTGTATCTTAGGCAGCTTCTGTCATCCTGACTCTGAGCAGAAGGGAAGGGGCTGTTATATTAGATCCAAGTGACAGAAACGGTAGGCTAGAAGCATGTGCTAGTATAAAAACCATGAATAGTAACCAGCATGGGGGTGCCTGGGTGGCTCCTCATTAAGCATCTGCTTTCAGCTCAGGTCATGGTCCCAGAGTCCTGGGATCGAGCCCCACATGGGGCTCCCTGCTCGGCAGGAAACCTGCTTCTCCCTCTGCCACTCCCCCTGCTTGTGTTCCCTCTCTCACTGTCTGTCTCTCTGTCAAATAATTAAAATCTTAAAAAAAAAATAGCCAGTGTGGTCTGAGAAGCCATGTACCTGCTTCCTTGGGGTATCTGGTGAGGTGGGCTGAGAGCCCTCAGACCTGGAGGGATGGGGCCTTGGTCTGAGAGGTCACAGCTTCGCACAGCCTATTTGTGTACTGGCTAATTTTAACCTTTTTAAGGTCATGTATCTCTGGGGACCCCAGGGACATGCTGAGAGGCACAGTGGCTTTTACCAGTTCTTCAACATTTTGATCCTGTTTGTTTCTTTTTCCCCAACTATGGTCAAAATGATTCTCAGGAAATTGGTGAGTGTCCATTGGTCAGAGGAGAGGAGGCCGTGTGCCTTAGTGGGTGCTTCTGTCTGGGTGTACGTGTGGCCTGACTCCACACTGGCAGGGCCTCTGACTTCATTATTCAGAAAGAAAGAAGCTTCCATGATGCAGACTGTCATTTGTTCATTCAACCAGCACTCTTCAGGAACCCACTCTGTGCCAAGCCCTGTGCGGGGCCTTAGGGATGAAATGGAGATTGAGGCCCAGGTCCTGTCCTCAGGAACTGACCATTTAGTGGGAGAGTCAGGCCAGGGAACAGGTGACGGTGGCCTGGGATTGGGAGGGCTCTGCTGGAGGGGCATGTGGAGGGCACACTGTGGAGCAACTCACAATGCAGCCTTGGAAAAGGGAGCCTATGGTAAACTTCCTGGAGGAGGTGACAACAGGGCTGAGTTTTGAAGGATACATTTAAGATAATTAGGGAGGCATAGTGGGAGAATGCTTTAATGGGTTGTAGGTAGTACAAATGCCTCGTAAGGGGAAGGGGTCCACGGTGTTCAGAAAATACTAATTCTTTTGGTTTGGGCAGGGAAGTCATGTATATGTATGTGTGCATATGTGTGCTTATGTGTGTGTGTGTTTGTGTATGTCTGTGTGTGTGTGTGTGTGTGTGTGTGTGTGCATTTGCTTATTGAGGAGGGTAGTGACTGAAAGGTTATATTGAAAATGTCTATTTACATGTTTTTTTGGTGAAAGACTTCTATGAATTGTAATTCATGAAGAACATTTAATCATTCACATTTTAGTATTAACAAGTTTGTGTGTCTTTTTTCAGAGAAGCTTGGATCTTTGAATTTGAGTATGTGCTGAAAGACAGGGCAGGCCACCCCTGCCACAATTAGTCATGCTCCCTATTCTTCTGTCACATTCCATGCAACTCTTAAAGCCCTCCTGGAACCTATTGATACTTTCAGCTTTATCCCCTCTGAGGTGTAATAATCTTGTCATCTGCCCTGCACTGCAGGAAGCTGAGAAACCTGGTATTAGTCCTACATTCACCTCTGGCTGACCCTGTGTGGAGGCAGGGACCCTCCTCATATAGACCCTCCTCATACAGAATGGCTTGGGCAGGCCCCACGGGCCCAGGGCCTGGCTCTCATGGAGTGAGGGGAAGGCTGGGAAGGCTGCTGGTGAGACCACCAGGGCCCAGCCCCTGCTCGCTGTCCCTGTGCCCAGACCTTGCCAAGGTCCCAGCTGTGGTACCTTCTCACTGACAGATTAAAACAATAGATCCCCCCATTCAGTGGGGCCTCCAATAACCCAAACCACGTGAACCCCATGGTGGCGGTGTGTGGGAGAGGAAAAGCATACTTTTGAGGGGAGAGAGGAAGGCACAGGGAAGAGCGCTTGTCTTAGGAGTGTGTGCTCTGGCTGCAGAGGGCCTCACCATCCTGTCTGGATGGACATTCAGTGGGTTTGCAGCTGAGCAGTGGCGCCCCAGACCTCCCCACCACTGGCCACTTGCCGGGCAGCCCTAGCTTTGGACAACACTGGTGGTCCTGCTGCAGGTACATCTCTGGGGCGGGGCCCTGGAGGGGTACAGCCCCAGGGAAGTAGCAGAAATAAAACATCTCCCAAAAGGGCTGCCTCTGTCAGAACCTGAAGGCTTGAGCCCCTGGGATGGTAAGTTTCTCTCTCAGGGCACGGCTGACTTCTGAGGGGGCTGGGGTACAGGGTCAGGCCCTGAACCACTGAGGGCAGGACCCCAAGGGCAAGGACTGCGGATGGCATGTCCCAGGTAGCGTAGCCCCCTGCTGAGGACACAGTGGAGGATTCACTGTCAGTTGGACTATTGCAACAGATCCATTAAGAAACTCCTTTGGGCCCCATACTTTGTAGGATACCCGTGCACATATTGTCCCTTTTGATCTTAGAACAAGTCTTGGTCAAATTAAGTCATTTCAAAAGGGAACTTCCTCAGGTTACAGCTAGAAACTGGTGCGGGCAGGTTTTGAATCTAGGTGTAAGCCCTTTCCCACCCAATACACTGTGAGTCTTTGCATCCCAGAGCCATCTGCAGGCTGCTGGGGTTCAAAGCCTGGCTGGGCCACTTTTATGTAGGGTGGGCCTGGGCGCATTCCCTAACTGCTCTGTGCCTCATCTATCGGTGCTGATTGTCACACTTACCTGTAGGATCCCAGTGAGGCTCCAGTGAGGTGACACGTGTCAGAGTCTGAGCAAGGACAGTCATCCTATTCTGAGCCACAGTCTCAGAATATCCACCAGAGCTGGCTGCCCCCTGAGTGTTAAGGTGTGTCAGAGAAGGCACCCTTCTTCCCTGTCAAGGCCTGCTCCTGAGGGGCTTCTGGGACCTGGGCTGGTCTGAGAAACTTCCATGTAGGGCCACAGCATTTGGGGGCTCGGGTGGCCCCCCCCTTGAAGCTGGAGAGTGGTGGGTGGGGTGGGAGGATGGACAGAGGGTGGCTTTGAGTTCTAGTCCAGCTGGCAGCATGTGGGCTTCGGATGACAGCCAGAGACCACAGTGCTCTGTCACCTGGGTACTAGCTGGCAAGATTTTAGCTAAAAGAGATATGAAGTACTGGTTTGGCTTAAGTTTTTCATTTGCCTGTTAATAATGACAATAGTAAACATGAGTGCCTTTAAATAAGCACTAAGTGCTAGGGATGTCTGTGTGTGTGTGTGTGTGTGTGTGTGTGTGTGTGTGTGTGTGTGTACTCACATGTGTATAAGATACTGATATATTCTGTATATTCTTTTTTTTTTAAAAGATTTTATTTATTTATTTGACAGAGAGAAACACAGCCAGAGAGGGAACACAAGCAGAGGGACTGAAAGAGGGAGAAGCAGGCTTCCCGCCGAGCAGGAAGCCCGATGTGGGGCTCGCTCCCGGGTCTCCAGGATCATGACCTGAGCTGAAAGCAGTTGCTTAACCAACTGAGCCACCAGGCGCCCCTATTCTGTATATTCTATATAATATATGCTATGCATACACAAACGCACTTCTTTAAATAGTCTGCTGATGCAGAGTGAGACCAAAACAAAAGGGAAAAGAAGGGACCCTCTTCATGTGATACCACTGTTGAGTGGCGAAGGCAGGATTCAGACCCGGGTGCATTTGACCTCAGAGCTGGTGTCCCTTGCAGTTCCACCCCCTCTCCTCCCCTCCTCCGTGCATCAGGATCTGGCATATCTCTTGCACAACCCTGCAGCCCAGGCGGGGCCTGGAAGATTGGGATTGCTGGGGACCTTTCTGTCCCTGTCTGTCCCTTGCCCTCCCGGGGCCGGCTCCAGCAAGGAAAGGCCAAGCTCAGGGCCACGTGAGGAGTTCCCAAGCTGTCTTTCATCCGGTCCCGCGGTTATTTGTTCAGCATGCAGTGCAAATTTCCCTGTCTCAAAACATGGAATCTGGTACAGCTTTGCCTGGATCAATGTCCAACCCCTTTCAAGTTCTGGAGAAAGTTACTCCTCTCCAAAGTTCAGACCTGCCAGACTCAATAACTCCACAAAAATGCTTGGATGAAAATTGCTCCAAGCAATCCCAGCGGAAAGCCAGCACCTCACCCCTCGTTTAAAGTTATGATCCTTATCATAATTAATTCAATAAAGAAGTAATGTGCTTCAACCTAGGCAGAGAGAATAATTTTCTGTCCTGACTGGTATAAACTTTCAACTAGGGACATTTAAACTCTGGGTCTGAGCTCTCGCAGCAAGTAATAAATTGCAGACCCAGGCAGGCTGCAGAACCCCATTTAAACTGCGGTAAATAGGCCGCTATTGAAGAGAGGAAGATTTGGATTCGGGTGGGCAGCTCCAATAAATAGCAGAGTGTTGTTTATAAACCCTGCAGTCCCGACCGGCCTCCGTCTTGAGACAGGCAGTAGCATTTGCTTGTTGAAAGCACCGCAGTGTTTGATCCTTGTGCTCGGTGGACCCACCTTGAGTCTTGAATCTAAAATCCATTTCCTTCCATAATTGAAAGGTGGGATTAGCCTGGCTTCTAAACAGACTAACATATTCTCAAGTGGAGATACTGACTTAGAGACCAAGCCAACCCATCCCAGAGCTGTATTTCCTCCTCGTTCCTCTGAGGTTCAGTGATTAAAGTTCATTTTGGATTTGTTTTGAACACATTCAGAGCAATGAGGCTCCTGGATGGTCCCAGAAGCCCAGTAGGTTTACAGAAATTACAAGTTTAGCAATCAAAGTCTTTGGAAACAAGTAAAAAAATGAAAAAGAGAAGGAAGTCAGTTTTAATCAAAACAGCTTTCAGATTGCGTATTATGAGATGAGATGAATTCGACATCCATTGTTTTCTGAAAAGAATTCAATGATGGGGAGGCAGGGTTTTTTAAAGTGATTAAATTTGGGAATATCAAGGCAATTGTCTGACTTGGTTTCTTTGGTTCCTGGCTAAAGATTTTGGATACCTCCTTTGTGAACCGACAGCAAGCATGCATTCCAAAACTCAAGAGGGCCTTTCTCATCAATTTTGTGAGGTTGAAAACAATAGTGTTATCGGCCCGCATTCCGCTCCATCGGCCTCCCGCTCAGGCAGAGATGCACTGCGACAAGGCTCACTGCCCTGGTAACGGTTCCAAACCTCGCTGGGATTGCAGAGCGCTAGATCCAAGACGAATAGCCGGTTCTGGAGAAGTGACTGAGCATACTCATGGATGTTATCTATCAAAACACACAAAGTACACACACTAGACAGCCTAGACTTTTTATCTGACCAAAAATGTGAAGGGCTGCCCTGGAGGAAGGGAGAGAAGCAGCCCTTTGAAACCTAGATGGAGAAGAAGCCAGGTGAGAGGATGTGGCAGCTGATTAAACATGTCAGGTCTGGGTACCACCCTCCTTATGACATTTTTGGAGCACAGAGAAATGCAAATGAATAACAGTATATCAGTAATAACAATAATCGCAGGCCAATAAACACGTTGTCCATTTTCTGTGCACTTGTAAAAAACATAATTTTCTGTGTGTGTCTTACCTGTATTGGTGTCACCTGCTCAAGGTACAGAGTGTGAAACGTGAAGCTGATGTTACTTCAGCTCTTGATATGACCAGATATTTCTGGTGCTCAGGACGCTGTTTTTTTGTTTTTTTGTTTTTGTTTTTTTCTTTTTCTCCCAGTCATTGTTTTTAAGTGAAGCAAACATCCAGCTTATGATTTGTAATACCGGATATCCAATTTAAAAAAAAAAAAAGCAAAGGACAGTTCAACAACAGTAACTTAAGAAGTAAACTAAGATAAGCACTGAGACGGCTTAGTGGCAGGGTGCTCTTTCTAAGCACCCACTCTGACAGCTCCTGGCCCTTTCGTCGGCCACCCTGCCTGGGGTGAGAGTGCCCGGAGGACTCTCCAGGTTGCCCAGATGGCTCAGATGTTGGTGGTAGTGTCTGGGGGTCCTGCATCCCTGACATTATCTCCTCGGTGAGAAGTGGCCTTGAAGACTCTTGGGGGCTTTCTTTCTTAAACCTGGCCAGCGCTGCCCAGCGATGTCAAACAGACCCAATAAGGAGGCTGGAACTGGCACAGGAGGGGCACCCAGGAGGCGTGTGCAGATCAGAGGAGCATCTGAAAGCCACAAAGCTGAGGCTCAGTTGCTTTCATGACACACACATTTGAGCCAGCACGTTTGACCAACACTCACAACCCCTGCCCGCGCCCCCTTCTACCCCCCAATCCCTCTTGGATTGATTAAATTGGCTCAAGATGACACCAATAATTGGCTCAAGATGGGGCTTCGACAGGCCCAATGATCCATATCTTCGCATTCCCTAAAATCAGTCCTTTCAGCTCTGTGTTGGATTTAGGATGGTTTACATTGGCTCCGTCACAAACATTTTAATAAAGTCCCAGAGAAACCGCAAACGGGTGACATCACTGGATGGTGTTAAAAAAAAAAGAGTCCCATTTTGTAAGAGAGAGGCTGGGCCTCCGGAGTGTGATCATGCTCTGTCTGCCCGTTTGGTCATTCAACAATCATCCGCTGTAATTAGGACCATAATATTTAAAACAGGGTGCGGCGGCGGGGGGCGGGTGGCCAGCAAAGGACATTAGCTAATAAGTCAAAAACAAATATGAATATTTTGACATAAAGTAGCCAAGAAGATGAACGACCGTAGGGTGGGTGTGCAGTTCCAGGGCTGAAGGGCTTGCAGCCTGGACTCGAGTGGAGGCGCTTGGAGCTTTAATTGTAAGGACAGCCCCCTTGTCTCCTGTCCCTTGAGGCCCAGACCCAAGGGTTGCAGAGGGAGCTGTTCAGAACCTAGAGATTCTTGTGCCGAGGGCTTCTTGCTGAGGGGCGGACTATAGGGACCTTTCATTTTCTTCTCTCTATTCTTCTGTTTACTTACCCTGAACTTTCTTGAAGGGTGTATATTAGTTTCATAATCAGAAAAATCAACTGTGCTTTTTAAAAAATTAATGTAGCAATTTTGATCATGTCCAATGACTATAATTATGTATTAGACTGAAAATGTCTGGAATAAAATGCACTATTAATGTTATGGTGGTTCTCTCTGGGTGGTAGGACTAGGAGAGCCTTTTGTATTGTACTGTTTTGTGAATTAGTTTTGTAGTAGATAAAAAGATTCAAAGGAAAGTGAAATACCAAAACCTGGAGAAAATGAATTCGATTCATTTGGACATGGATTAAAATATCTGTGTGTCCAGCACCTCTGTAAAAAACACAAGCTGTTGTGGTGATTTTTGCATTGTATTATATTTTAAAAATATGTTTCACTCACATGATGATGAATTTAGAAGAAGTAAGATTTTTTTAAATTTACTTTTATTTTTTCAGTGTTCCAAGATTCACTGTTTATGCCCCATACCCAGTGGCAGCACCCAGCTTCCCAGCTGAGGAGGGGACGGATGCCGATCTCCCAGCGTGGCAGGACCGCCACACCATCTGAGGTGAGCTGGTGTCTGCTGGGTCCCCCCACCCCCTGTCGTTGCAACCTCAGAAAAAGGGCTGACGCATTTGATATGTGCTTCCCTGTCAGCCTGCTGGGCTGAAGTCATGTTGTAGATTTCCCAGAATAATCGATCCATTATGGCCATCACAATTAATTGACTTTTCTGTGACTCAGGGTCAATCTGATGCCAGAACCTACCTTGATCCCTTTTTCTAGCGAGAGTTTTCAGGATTGTTTTCTTCCATTTCCTTTGTAAATGTATCCATAGTATTATGGTTCACACTAGAAGGGGGATCTGGGGACCTTAGAGCCCACTTAAAAAATAAAATTAGAAGAGGAAAACACAGACTATGCAATGGGTCTGTGTGTGCACATGTGCATGTCTATGTGCATGTGACTGTATTTTTTTTTCTTTTAAATAATGTATCTTTTAAAGGCTGGAACTGGCCATAACAACTTGCTAGTAATGCAGGCCTCATTTTACTGATCAGGGATCAGGCATATGGAAAATACCTGTTGCTTTAACTAGATATGTCTCACATGAGAATCGAATCCTGTTCCTCGTGCTAAACAAATGTATT
The DNA here is from genome assembly GCA_004023965.1 of Spilogale gracilis. Taxonomy (NCBI): domain Eukaryota; kingdom Metazoa; phylum Chordata; class Mammalia; order Carnivora; family Mephitidae; genus Spilogale; species Spilogale gracilis. The sequence goes on along the minus strand of PITA01007520.1, from coordinate 76,945 downwards.
ACATTTGCACAATGTAAACTCACTGCTTTAACTCCCATTTGACCCCAAAATATTTCAGGGCCTTTTCTTTCTGTCTTTCCTCCCTGCCCTTATTATTATTTTTTTTTCTTAGAGAGAAAGGGCAAAGAGGAGAATGGACTCTGAAACGAGAGAGACCTGAGATCAAGTCCCTTTCTGTTTCTTGTTGTGTGGTCACAGCAGGTCACCTGCCCGCTGTAAGACTGCAGCCTCTCTCACCTATAAAATGAAAGTAACATTCAGTTCCTGATGTGATGGTTGTAGAGAACTGAACACACACTCTGTTTTGTCCAAGTTGATGGAGGAAATTGACGTTTACAGACAGAGACTCTGTGGCACCGGGGAAGAGTGCTGGAAGAGGGGTGTGAGAGAGTGTCATTTTAGTTGCAGCTGACTCACTTTGGACAGTCACATCTTTTCTTGGGGACTAGGTATTTCCATGTACAACCCAGGGAGAATGCAGAAACGTGGAGCATGTGGTGTGTGGGTCGGGAGCTCAGCTGGCAGGGCCCCCATCCTGGCTGTACAATCACGATCTCAGGTCACTTCACTGTATTGTATGACTCTTCTCTCCATAAAACAGAGTCATCATACGATTAATGTGTGGCAGTCCCAACAGCAGTGTGGCTAGTGCTGTGGGAGAATCCGCGTTGCCGTCACTCCTACACTGATGTTCTCTCAGGTCCCTTCGGGCTCTGTTGATTTTTGATTTCTGCTTCCTTGGCCCTCATCGTTTCAGGGAAAGGCCGATTTTTTATTTTATTCTTCAACATTAAGGTAACTGCAAACATATTGTTGAAAGAAAATAAAATGTACTTTTCAGGCTTTAGTCTGCAATAACTTAAAGAAAAGGACTCAGGAAAAAAAAATCAAGGACCCAGCACTGTCTTGATTCTGCACAAATGTTCGCCTCCTTCAAAGAGGCAAGAAGGCAAGTGCTGCCAGATCTGATTGTGCAGACCCGGAGGATCTGATCGCCCGTCACTAAGGCTACTAATCAAATTTCCATCCAATATGCTCACGCAGGATTTCCTGATCAAACACTTAAGCCTGCCCCTCTGCACCCCCATTAGCTAACATGTTTTATATGCAGAGGGGTCATCAAAAGTGTAATTGCCTTAAAGAAACTTAATCCTGCATTCTTGTCAACTCGAAGATAGCTAATAATGCTCGCTAGCCGATATTTCCCCAACATCAAGAGTGCACCAGAAATTAGGATCTTGTTCTTAATCTTCCTCACAGCAGATGTTGAAACCTAGGTGTACAGATATCTCTCACAGGCCAGGTAAAAAAGATGAGTTACTCTAAAATTAGCTGGCTTCCCTGGGAAAGCACATTGCTACCACCCAATGCTGGAAGATGCAACAGGGCCGTGAAAAGCCAGGCCCAGTGGTTTCTCACCATCGATGAAATGTTATTCCGGTGACCAAGTTCAGACCTTACATGTGCATGTTTAAGAGGTTATTGCATCTATTTTAGGTCTGTCTTAATTTGGTCAGATCTCATTTTGGAGTGTCTGCAAAAGAGGTTTGCTAGATGCCCAATGAGAAAGTGCCTCACAAAGTGAAAGTACTGCACTTTGGAAGAAAGGGATTTTGTGATTATTGATGTTAGTGTTAGCTATTGTATTGAAAAAAGGTAAATAAAAACGTTATGTGATTGACACAGGTGTATTATGTAACTATATTCTAAACATATCATATGCTTTACATATCGGTATATTGTCGTGGTTTACGGCTTTTGAAATTCTTGTTTGGACAGTCAATTGGGGAATAACTTTCTTGAAAATCGAGATTTTTTTAAAAGCTCTTATTTCACAAAGGTGTTTCTCATATTTGAAGCAGATTTTGATTCCGTGTCAAATAATCACTAAGTGCAAATGTGTTTCAGGTTATCTCTGCTCTGTGTTCACCCTTTTGGTGAGCAGGTTGAAACTGGCTCTGGCCTGAGAAGCTGTCAAGTTTGTCCTATCCATGGGCCAACGTGTGTGTGTGTGTGTGTGTGTGTGTGTGTGTGTCTGCATGCGCGCACACGTGCGCTCGTGAACACACACATGGTAGCACAGACACAGCACGGATGCCTCGCTGGGACTTGTGGTTTGAATGAGAAAAGGCCCCAGTCAGGCTGGGACTAGCAGGTCAGGAAATTTAACCTGACTCTCTCAACTCGAGTCATCACTGGCAGAGTCTGGAAAGGCCAGCTTTGTCAGGACTCAGGATCCTTGGTGTCTGAGTGGCAAAACCGATTTGAGGTCCTGTCTGTTCCGTCCTAACATTTGCCCTGGCTTCCTCCACCCAGCACCCACTCTCCCCCGTTTCTGTGCACGGGGCCCCAGGTTCTCTTGACGGGGGTATGGAGTGAGTGTGATTACCCCTGACTCCACTCTGGGGTAAGGTCAGGGGTCACCTGCTTGGGCTTACTTGGCTGCTTTGGAAAGCCAAAGAAAATGTATTTCTTGTGTCTGTGGGGGAGAACGGAGCCTGCCACCGGGGTCTGGAGAGGCCAGCGTAAAAGGAACCATATTAACAAAGACATGAATGAATGGTACAAGTTTCAGTCTTTTGAGGAGGTCTAGATGCAAGCCCAGGAGGGAGGAAGCAGTCTCCTGTCTTTATAGATGGGAGATTAAGTGGCCCATCAATGCCACAAGGTTCATTGGCAACCCTGCTTTTCTCCTGTCCACAATAAAACCCAGCCTTGCCCCCTCTAAGGCCATGCTCTGTCCCCTACTCTGTCCTGCCCCTTAAGGAAATATTATGTACTGGCACCCTGCAAAGAACATGCCTGCACACAGTCATACCTGTGACATGGTCCTCCATATGACTCCTAAGACTGTGTGGTCTGGAGCTGTGCAGACAGAAGAGAAAGGATATTTCCTCTCCATCCCAGATACCTCTGGATGAGACATCCTGGGAGGAAGTCCATAGACATCACAACATCAGTCATCCTAGGCGTCATCAGAGGGTGTCTTGGGAAGAGGGCTTGGGAGTTCCCATCAGCACCTCCCTGCTAACTACTGGAAGGAGTCTAAGTAGATGAAGAAATTAAATAAATAAAATACAGCCTGAATCAATTTGTTGTTCTTTTTTTTTTTTAAAGATTTTATTTATTTGACAGAGAGAAACACAGCTAGAGAGGGAACACAAGCAGGGGGAATGAGAGAGGGAGAAGCAGGCTTCCTGCCGAGCAGGGAGCCCGATGTGGGACTCGATCCCGGGTCTCCGGGATCATGACCTTAACCAACTGAGCCACCCAGGCGCCCCCAATTTGTTGTTCTTGCTGAACAACTTCAGCTCTGAGACAAATCTCCTGGCTGCCTCCCTGTCTTTTTAAATTCTGCCCCTGATCTCTTCTGTATAAACATGGAGACAAGCTTTGTTAAAAAGTGTCTACACTGGCCATTTCAACATAGTTCGTTTATTCAATACAGTTAGTCTGCATTTTGTTGGGCCCTGATTTAGGAGCTGGGCACACATGTGAACAGGACCTATCCTGGAGCCCACAGGCTGTCCAGGGAGGGCAAGTGCTCAGGACTGCACTCAGGTCAGAAGGTGCTTGGCGCTCCTTTCCTTTGTGCTCCCTGCAAGGACTTGCTGCAGGCTGAGCTACCGCGAGACAACATTTCCTAGCCCACCTGCATTACAGGAGGGCATCTCCTTATTTATTCTTCAGCATAATCAGGTCTCTGACCTTGGGTCGTCTTAGGCTAGGTGAGACAGACACAGAAAACCAGTTCCTTTCAGGGCAGTTTGGGCTGCTTGTGGAACACTGATTGTGACTCTATTGCACTGGATGATCCATGTCTGATGTAACAAATTACTCAGCAATTTGATATTTTGCTAGTAAAAAAAAAACAAAACCCTAATAGCTGAATGCAAAACTTGTTTGATATGTGAATATGCCATAAACTCAGAGGATGCCTATGCTTGGCATGCCCTGAAAGGCTGTGGAGCAGCCTCCCATTTAACAGATGGGGCCACTGAGGCCTGGAGGGTTGAGGACTTGCTCTGAGAAGCAGTGTGAATCATCAGGCTGCAGAGTACGAGTGTTTCTGTTACTGGGGCATATGTCCAGTGAGTTTATTGCCACAAATAGAATGCTCTTAGTTACCCCAGGCAGCCACATAACTTAACATAGCTCAGGAAGTAATTCCAATGTCAAGAGTTTCACATATTTTTCAACTTTGTTTTACCAAAACGCATCTGCTGTTCAGAAACATCCTCACGTCTTTTAGAAGAAACATCTCGAAAGGACAATGGGAATATTTTCTATTTTTATAATGATGTCTGATATTTTACCTTTGGGAGATTTGTATTTAAACCAACTCAGCTTGCCAACTTCCCTTAAAGAAAAAGTCATTAAATTTCCAGCTGGAAATTTGAGCATAAATGAGAGATTTCAAATGAAAACAGCAAGGAATTCTGCAAAAGCATCTGATCCTGTATCATACTTCCAAATCTTCTTTAAATTAGCTCTATGTCAAAAGGCTATGTGGAAGGACCTTTCCTTTAGTCTGATAAAGGAAAAATTGGAACAATATCACTTCACTTTAGGATCCAGGCGATCATTTGGATTCATTCCAGGGAGAGTATTTTTTTTTTCTTTTTAAACTTTGGTCTCTAGCCGCACATGTGTGCGACTTTAATCAGTTTCTCCCATAGTTTTCTTGCCATTTAAGCTATTCTTTACTTACTGACCTTTTCTCAAATCGGATGGGTGGATCTTGTTTGCGATAGGGCATTTAGCTCCATCAGCAGAGAAATATTTTACCTGAATGTGTATAACGTTGCCCTGGTAGAAGAAAATAAAGGTTCTCCTGGAAAGGCGGCTGGGAGCAAGAGGAGTTCATTGCCCCAGTGCCTCCTGGGGCTGTTCCTTATCAAAGCATGTGATTCCGTATCAAAAAAACGTGACCATGGAGAAACACTTAAAGACCCGCGACTCCCTTCAACTCTCCTCTAGTTTCGCCCAGTGCTTTTTCCTAGCATCTCAGTGATCACAATAACTCCTTACCAAGACTTAGAGCCTGAGTCTGTCCTCAAGAGAAGTCTTCCCCAGAGACAGTCCCTGGTAGCCTAATGCCATCTTCCGTCTCAAGGTCAACCTGGCGCTGTGGTCCCGCTGCTGATGTGATTGTCTCAGGTGCAGAGCTGAGTCAGAGAGGCAAAGGTCTTAGTGTTTCAGACTTCCCGGGAACCAGACAGTCTAGGGTGTAGTGAGTAGTTAGGCCATGTCAGAGACTGTTGCTTGAGAGTGAGTGCTTCATTCCTTCCTTCACTTGTTCTGTCTGCAGATATTTTGAGTACCTACCCTGTGTCCAATACATGCCGGGAACTGGGCATCACGCCATGGGCCCTCATGGTTTGTTAGCAAACTCAATTATGGTCTAGGTGTCACAGAATTGAGGGAATGGGCTCCTGGAAGTCCAGAAATTGCCCAGTATCCTTCACCAGGAAGTGATGTTCTTCTTGTGTCTGCCTCAGAATCTTAGAACACAGTGAACACAGTGGGATTCTTGAACCAACCAGAAGGTAATGAGAGAATACTTCAGACAGTTAGACCTTTAGAGCAGAACAAAACTGCTAGCTAATTATAGGTACATTTTTCCAGAACATTCTCCCTAATGGGAACAGATGTCGTGGGAGGTGGGAGCCGAATCCAAATATTTATGTTTCTTTCCTGTCAGTTTCTTCCCTTCCCTTCCTCCTCCCTTCCCTTCCTTTCCTCCTCCCTTCCCTTCCCTTCCTCCTCCATTCCTCCTCCCTTCATTTCTTTTCCTGTTGTGCACCAAGAATAGAGATACCCAGAAGCTGTTTTTCCAGAATAATGTTAAGCTTGCATTCCAAACAGGACCAACCCAGGGTAACTGCGGCTCTTGGGTTTTGGCTTTTAGGATCCTCCCCAGTCCTTTCTGGTCTTTTCTCTCTATCCCATTTCCCTCTTCCTCCTTGCTTCTGTTCCTCCAGCAATCTCTTCCTTCAAGCCCCTTCCCTTAGAGACCTAATTTTTATCAAGAATGTAGGAACTTTTCTGCTTTCCTCCGTGAGGCATTTGGATTTTGAATAGGAACTGAGCAAGCAGTGTTCAGGCAACAAGCTCCTGGTATTTATTTTGGAACTTGTGTGTAGGGACAAAAACAGGATCCAGGGAATGGCAGGGATAAGGGGGGTTACTTTCTGGGTACCCTACACCAAGTAGGGCATTGCATTCTCCTTCTACTCTAAACTGTGGACTTCCTAAGCCCAGGCAGGGATTGTTCACACCTGTGTCTTCAAAACCCAGCACCAAACTGGTGTTCAAAGAGGGCTCCTCTGGAGGGAGAACGAATTTATGCACATCACCAGCCCTTCTCCCTGTGACTTGTAGGTACCCACGTTAGCTTACAGCACCACTGCTTGCTACTCTTTGCTTTCTCCTCCTTCATCTTCTGTTTTTCTTCACTTTGCTTTTCCAGGAACTAATCAACCAGTGCATGAGATCCATATGATTTTTTAATAAGATTTTTTGAAAATTTTTTCTGTAGCACGATCCATTTTTCCTAATGGTTCATGTGTGTTTGGGAAAAATAGATAGTGTTAGTTTGTTGAGTAGTCAGTTCTACTTATAGCTTTTAGAGCAAGATTGTTACTTATCTATACCCCGGCTTATTTTTTTCTACTTGATTTATTGGTTTCTGAGCAAGAAGTGTTAAAATCTCCCATTTTGATTATAGACTTGTCTGTTTCTTCTTTTGGTTTCTGTTTTTGCTTTATATATTTTCAAGGTCTGAGTCAGGTGTATTAAAATTCATGATGTACAGGACGCCTGGGTGGCTCAGTCATTAAGCATCTGCCTTCAGCTCAGGCCATGATCCTGGAGTCCTGGGATCGAGCCCTGCATTGGGCTCCCTGCTCGGTGGGAAGCCTGCTTCTCCCTCTCTCACACCCCTTGCTTGTGTTCCCTTTCTGGTTGTGCTTCTCTCTATCAAATAAATAAAATCTTTAAAAAATAAATTCATGATGTATATCTTCTAGATATTTATCAGGGTGAAACATTCTTCTTTGCCCTTTGATTTTTTTTCCCTTTTTGGTCAAGCATTTTATGTTTTCTGATATTAATACTATTAACACCTGTTTTCTTTATCATTTGCCTTATACATATTTTTCTTTTGAGGTTTTTTTTTTAAGTAGGACAGAACAGATATAAAGAGTGCATGTATTCACACACCAAGAATTAATAACTATTGACATTTTCTTCCTCCTTTTTTGTTAAAAAAATGACACATCACAGTTAGAGCTAAAGATCTCTTAACCAATGCTCCCTATCTCCCCAGACTTCCCTGAAGCACCCACTATCTTGAGTTTGGTGGGTGCCATTCCCATGTGTTATTTGTAGTTTTACGGACATGCATGTCATATAATCAGATTTTGTTGTTCTAAGTCTAAATGATGTTATACCTTTTTAAGGATTCTGCACTTTTCATGTTAAATGTTTACTGTGTTTTTAAAAATCCACTATGGTGTATGTAAACCTTGTCCTTTCCTTTTAACTGTTATATAGAATTTTATCATGTAATATACACCAAATTTTATTTATCTATTTACTTATTGATGGACATTTATGTCAATTCCCATTCTCCACTCCTATAAACAAAGCTGCCAAGCACATCCTTGCACCAGTCCCATACATGACAAACTATTCCTAGGTCTCCATACTGGTGCACCATTTCATCATCTCAGGTGTATACCGGTAAACAGGCTCTCTGAATTGTGGAATATGTGCATTTGCTCTCTCACTGAATACTGCCAAAGGTGCCCTAGTTTGGTTGTGCCATTGATAGTCTGACCTCCAGAAACAGAGGAGAGGACCCCTTTTTCCAGTTCCTCATTTATATATTTTTTAATATTTTATTTTATTTTTTTCAGTGTTCCAAGATTCATTGTTTATGCACCATAGCCAGTGCCCCATGCAATACATGTCCTCCTTAATACCCACTACCAGCTTACCCACCTTCACCACCCCTTCCCTTCCAAAACCCTCGGTTTGTTTCTCAGAGTCCACAGTCTCTCATGCTTTGTCTTCCTCTCTGACTTACCCCAATTCACATTTCCTTTTCTTCTCTTAATGTCCTCCATGTTACTCCTTATGCTCCACAAGTAAGTGAAACCATATGATAATTGACTTTCTCTGCTTGGCTTATTTCCCTCAGCATAATCTCCTCCAGTCCCATCTATGTTGATACAAAAGTTGGGTATTCATCCTTTCTGATGGAGGCGTAATATTCTCTTATGTATATGGACCACACCTTCTTTATCCATTCATCTGTTGAAGGACATCTTGGCTCTTTCCACAGTTTGGTGATTGTGGCCATTACTGCTATGAACATTGGGGTACATATGGTCCTTTTTTTCACTACATCTGTATCTTTGGGGTAAATACCCAGTAGTGCAATTGCAGGGTCATAGGTAGCTCTATTTTTAATTTTTAAAGGAATCTCCACTTCATTTGTATTTGATATTGTTGATGCTTTAAAATATTTGCTCATCTGTAAAATAAAAACAAAATATTTTTTGTTGTTTTTATCTGCATTCCCATGAAGTTGAACATCTTTATTGGCCTTGGAAGTTTCCTCCTTTTGGGTGGGGTATCACTTTTCCATTCCTTAGATAATTTTCTTTGTTTTTTTTTCAGCCTAATCCATGACCCATTGATTTTGAAGATATTTTAATTTATTAAATTATTTTAATTTCTGAAATATTTGAATGTATTATTGACATTTTGTGTTTTTATTTACAGTATTATTGTTTTTTCCCTATTCTTTGTTGTATTGATAAAGCTTACTTAACTCCATTTCATTCTGTGTTTTCCAGGGAATTTCTATTGTCAATATATAAAGGTATTATTCCTTTCACGTCTAGAATTAGTAACACCTTCTGTTTGTTCTACAGTCCATCTTCAGGCCATCATTTAGATAGAGGTTGTAGATGGAATGCCTTCTGAATTCTTGAATGTTTGAAGGTCGCTTTAGTCTATTTTCATTTTGGAATGATTTTATGACTAGGTATAGAACTTTAGGTTCAAAATATTTTATTTGATTTATTTTTAACCCATAAAACATTAGTTATTTCTCCATATTTTCTTGCATTTACTGTTGCTCAAAGAAGTGTGTGTTTATATGATTCTTATTCCTCTACATATTATCTGTTTTTCTCCTGTCTGGGAATTTCTAAGAATAGGAACTCTTCTTAAGACTATGAAGTATGAATTATTTATCATTTATTTATAGTCTATCATATAGTTCACTGATAGTCATTTTCAGCTAACTTATTACTTGTTTCATCATTTTAATTTTGGAGAGTACAACTTTGGGAAATTGTCTTCCATTTATTTTTTCCTTTTCTGGGAGCTTCTGGTACATCGTTGATTTTATTATTATCCTCAATCCATAACCCATATGCCTACTGGTCTGTGTATAACTTCCCTTGTTTAGTTTCATCATTTCTTTTCTCTCATCACTAATCAACAATTCCATTCCCCCTTCCTCTCCAGTGGTACCCTTTCTAATGCTTTTGGTGTTTATCTTTGCCCCTACATAGGGTTTTTCTAATGTACACATTTCTTCTTCCTTACTCCCTCCCTTCCATTTATTGTAAAAAAAGAGATTTTATTTATTTTAGAGAGAGGGAGAGCATGTACACATGAGTGAATGAGCCAGGGGAAAAGCAGAGGGGCAGGGAAAGGCAGACTTACCAGATTTAGCCTCCAAATGTGTGTCTACTACTAAATACTCCCATCGCCAGTGAACAGAAGTTGCTGTATCCTAACATTTTGTTGACATTGGCATTATTAAGTTTTCTAATTTTTGTTTATATATTAAGAACATAAGAATCGCTCTTGGTTTAATTGGCATTTCTTTAATTACTAAACATTTTGGTGATTTCAGTTTCCTCTTTTTGATTGCTGTTCTTATCATTTTCCCCATATATTTTTCTGTTGGGTTTCCTAGTATCTGTTTTGTTGTTGATTTTTTAGGGGTTCTTTGTACAGTCTAGAAATTAGACTTGTCAATTTAATACATTGTGAATATATTCTTCCAGTCTTCTGCCTATAGTTTTATCTGTGATGTCTGTCTGTGAAGAAAAATCTTTAGATTTTATTCAATCAAATCCATTTTTATTTATTTACTAATGTATTGCTCATGATTTGTGGTTTGGTGATTTTATTTAAGAAGTCCTTTCCTAGGGTTGCCTGGGTGGCTCAGTCATTAATATCTGCCTTCGCGAGTCCCAGAATCGAGCCCTACACCAGGCTTCCTGCTCGGTGGGCAGCCTGCTTCTCTTTCTCTCTCTTCTCTCTGTCTCTCTGTCTCTCTGTCTCTCTCTCTCTCTCTCTCTCTCTCTCTCTCTCTCTCTCTCTCCCCCTGCTTGTATTCCCTCTATAGCTGTGTTTCTGTCAAATAAATAAATAAAACCTTAAAAAAAAAAAGAAGTCTTTTCCCAGGGGCTCTCTGGGCTCAGTCGGTTAATAAGCATCTGCCTTCAGCTCAGGTCATGATCCCAGGGTACTGGATTGAGCCCCACATGAGGCTCTCTGCTCAGTGGGGAGTCTGCTTCTCCCTCTCCCTCTGCTGCTCCCCCTGCTTGTGCTCTCTCTCTCAAATAAATAAATAAAATCTTTATTAAAAAGTAATTTCCTATGGAGGTTTATTATCTACTGCCAACTTTATAGTTTACATTATACTCTTAGGCCTTTAATCCATCCAAGTTCCATTGCCATGCACTGTAGTTTAAAATGTTCTCTAAAGTGAGGCACTTTCCCCAACACAATCTTCTAAGGAGGCTATCTTTTCCATATTCATTTGTGATGTCACCTTTACCTTATCAAATTCCCATAAACGCAAGGGCGCTTCCCCAAGCTCTTTCATCTGTACCACTGTCCATTTGCCTGTCCTTGTCCTAGAAACAGACTATTGTTACTGTTTTGGCTTTGTAGTTTGTCTTAATAAGTAGCTGAGCAATTTCAAAGTAGTTGAATTGTTTCTAGCCTTTTATTAGTCCCTATATATTTCCAAATAAGTTTATTAAGCTTAATAAAGCTTCTTGGAATATTGTGATCACATGGCATATGATATTGTTTGGAGCAATAGTGATATCTTTATAAGAGCAGATGTTCCCATCTAAAAGTGTGGGATGTCTGTTCAAATCTCCTTTATGCCCTTCAATAGTGGCAATGGACATTCTTTGTCAGGATAATTCTTAGATGATAGCTTTTGTTGCAATCCTGAGTGGCATCTTATTTTTTTGGTTACATTTTCTTTTCTTTTTTTCTCCCTTTTAATCTTCAACCACTCAAATGATTTCTCTTTTTTTAATTAACATATAATGTATTATTTATTTCAGGAGTACAGTTTTGTCTTTCATCAGTCTTACACAATTCATAGCGCTTACCATAGCACTTACCCTTCCCAATTTCCATCCCCCAGTCACCCCATACCTCTACCCCCCTTCCATCCCAACAACCATCAGTTTGTTTCCTGAGATTATGAGTCTCATCATTTGTCTCCCTGTCTGGTTTTATCTCATTTCATTTTTTCCTCTCTTCCCCCATGATCTTCTGTCTTGTTTCTCAAATTCAACATATCAGTCAGATCATATGATGATTATCTTTCTCTGATTGACTTATTTCACTTAGCATAATACCCCGTAGTTCCACCCACATCATTGCAAATGGCAAGATTTCATTTTTGATGGTTGCATAATATTCCATTGTATATTTATTAGTTACGTTTTCTTGTTATTTCTTGTTTTGAGAATGCTGTTGAGTTTTGTAATTTGATATTATATATGACAACTTGCTAAACTCTTTTAACTTGATATTATATATGACAACTTGCTAAACTCTCTAATAATTGATTGTATTTGTTCTTCCTGCCCAGAGCTTTTTAAAGGACCAGACCAAAATATTTAGAAGTTGTTATTGTTGTTGTGTGTGTATGTGTGTGTGTGTTTAAATTTACATGAATGACATGGTATAGCCCTCTTTTTATGCCTTTGTTTTTTTGCTCACTCAACACAATGTTTCCAAACACTATCCAGATAACTATATGTATGTGTACCATTACCATTTATTTATCCATTTTCTTTCTTTTTTTTTTTTTTAAAGATTTTTATTTATTTGATAGAGAGAAACACAGCGAGAGAGGGAACACAAGCAAGGGGAGTGAGAGAGGGAGAAGCAGGCTTCCCGCCAAGCAGGGAGCCTGATGTGGGACTCGATCCCGGGTCTCCGGGATCATGACCTGAGCCGAAGGCAGTCGCTTAACCAACTGAGCCACCCAGGCGCCCCTATTTATCCATTTTCTTACTGATTAATTTCTAGGTTGCTCCCACTCTGGGCTGTGAGAAACAGTGCTGTGAAAAGCGGCCTTGTATATGTTTATTTATGCGGCTTTCTCCAGAGCAGTATCAGGAATGGAACTGACAGGTCATAGAGAATATGCGTACTGCATTTCACTAATTGCTTCCAGGTTGCTCTCCAGCATTACTGTGCTACTCTGCAGACCCCCGGGTGTTGAAACAGAGTTTCTTTCCTGGTATGCACCATCATTTGTAATTATTAGATTTTGTAGTTTTTACTACTCTAATGTGTCTTTGTGGTTTGCTTGATTGCTCTTATTCTAATTACTAATGAGGCCAAGTATCTTTTTTTTTTTAAGATTTTATTTATTTATATGACAGAGAGAAATACAGCTAGAGAGGGAACACAAGCAGAGGGACTGAGAGAGGGAGAAGCAGGCTTCCCGCCGAGCAGGGAGCCCGATGTGGGGCTCGATCCTGGGTCTCCAGGATCATGACCTGAGCCGAAAGCAGTCGCCCAACCAACTGAGCCACCCAGGCGCCCCGAGGCCAAGTATCTTTTCATAAAATTGCTAGTTGCTCTGCTTTGAATTGCCCATTTGCAGGAGTGCCTTTAAATTCTGGCAACTATCTACTCCTAACCTGCCACTGATCTATTTACTTTGTCCAGGGTATCTTTTGTTGCATATTGTTTGCCAGGATAATTCCTCAATACTTTGTTCTTTCTGCTGCTACCATGAATGGCATCTTGTTTTCTGTTATAGCTTGGTTGTTGCTACCGTGGAGAATATTGATTTTTGAAAATTGATCTTGTCTCTGGCAACCTGTCTAAACTCTTATTATTTTTGTTGTTTATTCGATTTTGTTGCATTTTCTATGTAGGTAATCTAGTCATAGGCAAATAATGAGAGTTTTGTTTCTTCCTTGCCTATCTTTTACCTTTTATTTCTTTTTCTTGTTTTACTCTGCAGGCTGGGGCTGCTAGTACAAGGATGAACCTACTTAGAGCAATCTTTAATCGGTTGTTGTTATTAGAGAGAATATGTCTAAAGTTTTTCCATGGAGTATGTTTACACCATGTTTTAATCTATAGTCGTTGTTAAGATAAGGAAGTTTCAGCCCTTTCTCCTTTTCTGAGGACTTTTATCTTGAATAGTTAGACTTTTATCAGAAATAAAGGCTGTGCTTTTTGTACCTGATGACACACTTGTATAATTTTCTTCTTTAGTCCATTAATGTGTGAGAGGACAGTAATTTTTAAAATGTAATTTCAGTATAACACATACTTGTAAATACACTTGGATTCAGATAACTAGCTATTATTCAGGGTCTTGTTTTCTTTCCTTATAAGGTCCTTATCTGGCTTTAAAATCATGGATAAATGATTCCAGCCTCACAAAATGAGTTGGATAGCATTCCCTCTTTCTGTTTTCTAGAACAGCTTTTATAATACAGACTTTAACAATTTGGCCTCTCCTTAAAGCCATCTAAGCCTCAGATTTTTCTTGGTAGTTGAAGAGGGAAGTAGCAGCAAGAATAGCCTTTCATGATACAATTTCTATTCCTCTAACGGTTATTTTATTTCCAGTTTGTCTTTTGCCTCATTTGGCACTGTAGATTATTTCCACAACTTTATCACATTATAATAAGGACTTTTTTTATAATTTAAAAGATTATTTTAATCTCTGTTGTAACAGATTATTTCTTTTTATCTTGCATTTTGCTTATAATTTTCTCCTTTTCCCTTTTGTGAGTTTTATTACTGTCTTAAAAAAACACTAAATGTTTTAAAGCACTAAAGATGTAAAAACATCTTTAGTGTTTTTTTTAGTGACTATTGCTTTGATATTTCTCTACTATCGATTTCTGCCCTTATTTTTTTCTTACATTATTTTCATCTTTCTTATTTTTCTTTTGGAGATAGACTTTTTTTGTTTTGCTATTCCCCAAACTTCTAAATTGCATGCCAACTTTATCTGTAGTCTAATAAATGTATTTAAAGTTGTACATTTATCTCTAACTACTATTTTAGCTAACTGTATGGGTCTTACATGTAGTATAACTCAGATAAAAGCATCTCATAATTTTAATTGTTAATTTTAACCTTCAGTTGTGCTAATATTTTTTCTTTGCTAGTCAGTCTCTGAGAAGGATATGTCAAAATCTCCAACTAAAATTATGACTTAACTATTTTCTCTAGTTTATTGGTTGTTATTTTATATATTTTGAGTCTGTATCTTTAGCTACATGTCTGTATATAATCTTTATGTCTTATAAATGTAGTTGTCCTTTTACTGGGGCATAGTGTTCTTTTCTCTCTCTTTATTAATTCTTTGCCTTGGAATCTACTTAGTCTCATATTAAAATTACCACTCTGGTTTTTTTTTTTTTTTTGGTTCATATTTACCTGCAGTATCATCTTTTTCAATCCTTTTATTTATTTATTTTTAAAGATTTTATTTATTTGACAGAGAGAAACACAGCCAGAGAGGGAACACAAGCAGGGGGAGTGAGAGAGGGAGAAGCAGGCTTCCCAAAGAGCAGGGAGCTTGATGTGGGGCTCGATCCCGGGTCTACGGGATCATGACCTGAGCCGAAGGCAGTCACTCAACCAACTGAGCCACCCAGGCGCCCCATCAATCCTTTTATTTTTAAATAGTCCATATTCTTATTTGAAATGTTTTCTTCTGGGCAATATATTATTTGATTTTTTTAAAAGACCCATTCTGATAGTCGGTCTTTTTATTTTTGTATTTTATATTATTTTTTCAGTGTTCCAAGATTCATTGTCCATGCCCCACACCCAGTGCTGAATGCAATACGTGCCCTCAGTACCTACCACCAGGCTCTCCCATCCCCCCACCCCCTCCCCTCCAAGACCCTCACTTTGTTTCTGAGTCCAAAGTCTCTCATGTTTCATTTCCCTCCCTGAAACACTCTACTTCCCATTTCCTTTCCTTCTCCTACTGTCCTCTATATTACCCCTTATACACCACAAGTAAGTGAAACCCTGTGATACTTGACTTTCTCTCTTTTATTTCACTCCGCATAATCTCTTCCAATCCAGTCCGAGTTGCTACAAAAGTTGGATATTCATCCTTTCTGATGGAGGCATAGTATTCCATTGTATATATATACCACATCTTCTTTATCCATTCATCTGTTGATGGGCACCTTGGCTCTTTCCACAGTTTGGCAATTGTGGCCATTGCTGCTATGAACATTGGGGTACATATGGCCCTTCTTTTCACTATATCTGTATCTTTGGGGTAAATACCCAGTAGTGCAATTGCAGGGTCATAGGGTAGCTCTATTTTCAATTTTTTAAGGAATCTCCACACTGTTTTCCAAAGTGGTTGCACCAACTTGCTTTCCCACCAACAGTGTAAGAGAGTTCCCCTTTCTCTGCAGCCTCTCCAACACTTGTTGTTTCTTGTCTTGTTAATTTTGGCTATTTTGACTGGTGTAAGGTGGTATCCCAGTGTGATTTTGATTTGAATTTCCCCAGTAACTAGTGACGATGAACATTTTTTCATGTGTTTATTAGCCATTTGTATGTCTTCCAAGGAGAAGTTCCTCTTCATGTCTCTTGCCAATTTTTTGATGTGTTCATCTTCTTTTTGGATGTTGAGTTTGAGTAGTTCTTTATAGATCTTGGATATCAACCCTTTGTCTGTAGTGTCATTTGCAAATATCTTCTCCCTTTCCATGGGTTGCCTCTTTGTTTTGTTGACTGTGTCCTTTGCTGTGCAGAAGCTTTTTATTTTGATGAAGTCCCAGAAGTTCATTTTCGCTTTTGTCTCCTTTGCCTTTGGAGATGTGTCTTGAAAGAAGTTGCTGTGGCTGATGTCAAAGAGTTTACTGCCTATGTTCTTTTCCAGGATTTTGATGTGATCCACAGATTCTTGAGCAGCATAGTCTTTAGCTTCCAAGTGTTTGATTTTCTACTGAACTTTTTATGGTTGGGTTCCAGTTTCAAGGCATTGTGGTCAGAGAATAAGCAGGGAATAATCTCAGTTGTCTGGTGTCAGTTGAGCCCTGATTTGTGACCTAGTATGTGGTCTATTCTGGAGAAAGTTCCATGTGCACTCAAGAATAATGAGTATTCTGCTGTTTTAGGGTGGAATGTTCTGAATATATCTATGAGATCCATCTGGTTCAATGTGTCATTCAAAGCTCTTGTTTCTTTGTTGATTTTCTGTTTAGATGATCTGTCCATTGCTGAGAGTGGCATGTTAAGATCTCCTACAATTAATGTATTCATATCAACATGACTCTTTATTTTGTTTAACAGTTGGCTTATGTAGTTGGCTGCTCCCATGTTGGGGGCATAAATATTTACAATTGTTAGATCTTCTTGGTGTATAGACCCTTTGAGAATGATGTAGTGTCCTTCTGTGTCTCTGACTACAGTCTTTAGATTAAAATCCAACTTGTCTGGAGTGCCTGGGTGGCTCAGTTGGTTAAGCGACTGCCTTTGGCTCAGGTCATGATCCCAGAGACCCAGGATCGAGTCCCACATCAGGCTCTCTGTTTGGCAGAAAGCCTGCTTCTCCCTCTCTCACTCCCCCTGCTTGTGTTCCCTCTCTAGCTGTGTTTCTCTCTGTCAAATAAATAAAATCTTTAAAAAATAAATCCAATTTGTCTGATATGAGAATTACTACCCCGGCTTTCTTTTGAGGTCCATTGGCATCCAAAATGGCCCTCCACCCCTTCACTTTCAATCTGAAAGTGTCTTTAGATTCAAAATGTGTCTCTTGTAGACAGCATATGGATGGGCCTGTCATTTTATCCAGTCTGCAACCCTGTCATTTTTTATTAGAGCATTTAGGCCATTCACATTGAGAGTGATTATTAATAGATATGTTTTTATTGACATCATGTTACCAGTGAGGTTCATGTTTCTATGGATTTCCTCTGTAAATGTCTGTTCTGTGTCACTCTTGGGTTCGTTTCTCTTTTATAGAACCCCTCTTAATATTGTTTGTAGTGCTGGCTTGGTGGTTGTGTAATCTTTTTTTTTATTGTTACTTAATTTTTTTTCCAGTGTTCCAAGATTCATTCCCCATTCCCCACACCCAGTGCTCCACACTTTAGGTGTCCCCAGTACCCACCACCAGGCTCTCCCATTCCTCCATCCCCCTCCCTCCAAGTCCCTCAGTTTGTTTCTGTGTCCAAAGTCTCTGTTGTTTCATTTCTTTCCCTGGATTACCCTAGTTCCCCCTTACTTTCCTTCTCCCATTGTCCTCCAGGTTACCCCTCATGCACCACAAGTAAGTGAAACCATGCGATACTTGGCTTTCTCTTCTTGGTTTATTTCACTCAGCATGATCTCTTCCAGTCCAGTCCATGTTGCTACAAAAGTTGGATATTCATCCTTTCTGATGGAGGCATAGTATTCCATTGTATATATGTGCCACATCTTCTTTATCCATTCTTCTGTTGATGGACACCTTGGCTCTTTCCACAGTTTGGCGATTGTAGCCATTGCTGTGATGAACATTGGGGTACATATGGCCCTTCTTTTCACTACATCTATATCTTTGGGGAAAATGCCCAGTAGTGCAATTGCAGGGTCATAGGGTAGCTCTGTTTTCAATTTTTTAAGGAATCTCCACAGTGTTTTCCAAAGCGGCTGCACCAGTTTACATTCCCACCAACAGTGTAAGAGGGTTCCCCTTTCTCCACAGCCTCTCCAACACTTGTTGTTTCCTATCTTGTTAATTTTGGCCATTCTGACTGGTGTAAGGTGGTATCTCAGTGTGGTTTTGATTTTAATTTCCCTGATAGCTAGTGATGCTGAACATTTTTTCATGTGTCTGTTAGCCGTTTGTATATCTTCTACGGAGAAGTGCCTCTTCATGTCTCTTGCCCATTTTTTGATGTGTTCATCTTCTTTTTGGGTGTTGAGTTTGAGTAGTTCTTTATAGATCTTGGATATCAGCCCTTTGTCTGTAGTGTCATTTGCAAATATCTTCTCCCATTCTGTGGGTTGCCTCTTTGTTTTGTTGACTGTTTCCTTTGCTGTGCAGAAGCTTTTTATTTTGATGAAGTCCCAGAAGTTCATTTTCGCTTTTGTCTCCTTTGCCTTTGGAGATGTGTCTTGAAAGAAGTTGCTGTGGCTGATGTCAAAGAGTTTACTGCCTATGTTCTCTTCCAGGATTTTGATGGATTCCTAACTCACGTTGAGGTCTTTCATCCATTTCAAGTTTGCCTTTGTGTGTGGTGTAAGAGAATGGGATTAGAGCAGAGATGAATGAATCAGAAACTAGAGATACAGTAGAACGCATCTACGAAACTAGAAGCTGGTTCTTTGAAAGAATCAATAAGATTGATAAACCATTGGCCAAACTAGTCCAAAAGAAAAGGGAGAAGACCCAAATTAATAAAATCATGAATGAAAGGGGAGAGATCATGACTAACACCAAGGAAATAGAAACAATCATCAAAAATTACTATCAACAATTATATGCCAATATGTTTAACAACCTAGAAGAGATCGATACATTCCTAGAAGCCTATAAACTACCAAGACTGAAACAGGAAGACATTGACGATCTGAATAGACCTATATCTAGTAATGAGATTGAAGCAGTGATCAAAAACCTCCCCAAAACCAAGAGTCCAGTCCCAGACAGATTCCCTGGGGAATTCTACCAAACATTCAAAGAAGAAATAACACCTATTCTCCTGAAGCTCTTTCAAAAAATAGAAACGGAAGGAAAACTTCCAGACTCTTTCTTTGAAGCCAGCATCACTCTAATCCCCAAACCAGACAAAGACCCCATCAAAAAGGAGAACTTCAGACCAATATCGCTGATGAATACGGATGCCAAGATTCTCAACAAGATCCTTGCTAACAGGATCCAACAATACATTAAAAAGATTATCCACCATGACCAGGTGGGTTTTATCCCAGGGATGCAAGGGTGGTTTAACATTCGCAAAACAATCAACGTGATAGAACAAATCAATAAGAGAAGAGAGAAAAACCACATGGTACTCTCAATTGATGCAGAAAAGGCATTCGACAAAATACAACATCCGTTCCTGATCAAAACTCTTCAAAGTATAGGGATAGAGGGAACATTTCTCAACCTCATAAAATCTATCTACGAAAAACCCACAGCAAATATCATCCTCAATGGGGAAAACTGACAGCCTTTCCTCTGAGATCAGGAACAAGGTAAGGATGCCCACTCTCACCACTACTGTTCAACATAGTGTTAGAAGGCCTAGCAACAGCAATCAGGCAACAGAAAGAAATAAAAGGTATCCAGCTTGGCAAAGAGGAAGTCAAACTCTCGCTCATTGCAAAAACCCAAAAGACTCTACCCCCAAACTACTAGAACTCATACAACAATTCAGTAATGTGGCAGGATACAAAATCAATGCACAGAAATCAGTTGCATTCTTATACACTAACAGCAAAAAATAGAAAGGGAAATCAGAGAATCGATTCCGTTTAGCACCAAAAACTATAAGATACTTAGGAATAAACCTACCAAAGAAGTCAAGAATCTGTACTCGAGGAACTACAGAACACTCATGAAAGAGATTGAAGAAGACACAAAAAGATGGAACAGCATTCCATGCTCATGGATCGGAAGAATAAACATCGTCAAAATGTCTATACTGCCCAGAGCAATCTACACTTTCAATGCCATTCCGATCAAAATTCCACCAACATTCTTCAAAACGTTGGAACAAACATTCCTAAAATTTATATGGAACCAAAAAAGAGCCCGAATCGCTTAGGAATTGCTGAAGAAGAAAAGCAAAGCTGGGGGCATCTCATTACCTGACTTCAGGCTTTATTACAAAGCTGTGATTACCAAGACAGCATGGTACTGGCACAAAAACAGAGAAATAGACCAATGGAACAGAGTGGAGAGCCCACGTATGGACCCACAAATCTATGGTCAAATCATCTTTGACAAAGCAGGAAAAAATATCCCGTGGAAAAGAGACAGTCTCTTCAATAAATGGTGCTGGGAAAATTGGACAGCTATGTATAGAAGAATGGTTGTGTAATCTTTTAGACCTTGATGGTCCTGGAAATGCTTTATCTCTCCTTCCATTTTGAAAGTCAACTTTGTTATATACATTATCCTTGGTTACGTTTTTTTTCATGTAATTTCCTGAATATGTCTTGGCAGCCCTTTCTGGCTTGCCAGGTTTCTGTGGATAGGTCTGATGTTGTTCTGATGGTCCTCCCTCTATATGTAAGGGATTGCTTCCCCCTAGCTGCTCTCAAGACATATTCTTTGATTTTATAATTCATGAATTTCACAATTACGTGCTTGGAGGTTTTTCTGGCCTCGTTGATCTTGGAGGGCATCCTCTCTGCCTCTAGGACACAAACACTTGTTTCATTCCCTAGATTAGGGAAATTTTCATCCATGATTTGTTCAACTATATCTTCTAGGCTTCTCTATGTCTCAACTCCTTTGGGGATCCCAATAATTCTGGTATTGGAGTGTTTCATGGCATCATTTATTTCCCTAATTCTATTTTCATGGGATTTTAGCTGTTTGTTCCAAAGCTTCTCTTGCTCCTCCTTCTTAATCCATCTGTCTTGTAAATCACTGATACGATCTTCAGCTTCACCTACTCTAGCTGTTAGCATACTTAAATTAGCTTGCATCTCATTAATAACCTTTCTAACCTCTGCCCATTTGGCTTTCACTTCTGTCATTAGAGTTTCTATCTTGTCACTAATGTTCTTTTCCAACTTACCCATGCTTGGGCAATTGCTACCCTGGATTCCATTGTTTATGCTAATTTCCAGTAATTCTGTGACAGGGGTTGCAGTCTCTGGGTTTTTCTTCTGTTGGTTGTTCCTCCTCCGAGTCATTTTGTGCGAGGGGTGGTTGAGGGGATGTATAGCTGAATATATCAACCACTATCCAGGTGAATTGCTCATCGGAAGGTTTCAAAGCAATCAGAAGTCACCATATAAAAGGAAGAAAAAAGAAAAAAGAGAGAGAAGAAGAGAAAGAAAGCAAGAAAATAACCCAGCCAGAATGGGTCCCAATGGTAGGATTTATATGGTACAAAACTACAACAGAGTAAAGAAAAAGACCATCAAGAGAAAAAGGAAGTTGAAGAGACCAAAAAGCTAAGCCCAACATGAATGACATCCAAGTCCAGTATTTATATATTACAAAGCCAAAAACAATTACACAGAAACACTGAGAGAAGAATAGAGTGGGAAGGTGAGTGCAAACCCTCCTTGTAGGCAAGGAAAGTATTTCAGATCTTCCTGGGTTTGTTTTGTTATTATTGTTAGAGGAGTCCACTTTCTAAAGATATAGGGAGATTAAAACTGGTTTGTATATAGGAGTAGTATTGAATAGGAATGAAGGTTAACCTTGAAGGGTATAACTATATGTATATTAAAAGAGAAAATAGTAAAGGAAAGAAGAGAGAAGAAAGGGGGGAAAAACAGAACAAACAAAAGAAGTAACAACAACAACAGAAAACACAGGTATGTGTTTGTAAAAATTTCAAGGTAAAAAGTTATTATGGAGTGTTGTATTAAGTATCACTTTGTAATAATAAGTGGGTTAAAAATTAAAAGAACAAAAACTGTGAGAATGAATTTTAAATCTAAAGTGAAAACTTTAAAAGTAAAAATAGAAAAATTTAAAGAAGAAAATAAAGTGAAAATCTGTATCTATAAAGCGTACAGCTTTTGGGGTAGTACCAGGAGCTTAATATATTGCCTTTCCCCCAATGTTGGGGTTTTACAGTTTGGGTGTTGTCCTCTTGTGCTTCTGGCTTGCCTTCTGGAGCAGGGGCCTGCCTCACTGTTTTTCAGTCCCTTCTACCTGGGCTGCGTCTCTTCATCCCCTTCCTAGGGCTGGGCTCCATGGCAACCAGGTTTTCAGGCTTTTGTTCTCTGGAGGATTTGTTCTTTTGTGGCTTTTTGCAGCTTTTCAGAAAGTCAGGCTAGAGCAAGATGTCTGCACCCAGACCTTCTTCCCAGAGAGAGCCCTTAGCTAGCAACCCTCTGGATGGTGCAGGGCTCACAGCCTCTCCCTGTATCTTCCCCTTTGGCCACTTGTCACAGCTGGGCACACCTGCAGCTGCTGGTCATAATGGCGCCCGAAGCCCTGCCTGTCCTTTCGCTCTCGCGCCATGGAAACCGCAACTGATTTCAGGTCCTGCGACCTTGTCTCTGCCCAGGGAGTCTGTAGTGCACACCCATGCAGGAGGTACTGAGATCCTGCGGGGCCACAGGTCACGCTCAAGTCTGCAAAATCGCCTCCCCTGGGGGCTGTGTGCCTGGCCCAAGGGATGGAAAAAAGCGATGGGGGGAAAAATAGTGGCAGTTTTAAAGACACTCCGCTCCGCAGTGTTCCCTGGAGCGGCACCAGGGAGTGCTTTCTCTCCACAGATCTACATCCCCATTTTCCCAGCTGCCCCCCAGGCTCTCTGTTTTTGCCTTCTTTTAATCAGACTGTAATCTGCTGTTGTTCCCCAAACACAGAGCACTTTCATGCTGGGGTATTGCTTTCTAAGGGGTCGCCTCTGTGGGCTTCCTCCCCTATGTCTCTTTGTCTTTGGATATCACACAGAGCGTTCCCACTCCACTCTACCTCTTTGTTGATGCTCTTCTTCCCCCGTAGAGATCCAGAAGTGTAAAATATTACATTTCAGGCTGATTTCATGGGTGCTCACAGTGTTCTTGCAGTGGTTTTTTGCAGGTATTCAGCTCACTTCAGGGGACTCCCTGAAATGGGGCCACCCAGCTTTCCACCATCTTGTCCCTCCCCCTGATAGTCTATCTTTTGATTGGCTTACTGTAATTACTGTTAGGTTGGGATATATTTAAATTACTGTTAGGTTGGGATATATTTAAAGTTTTTTTTCTTTCTTTTTTTATTTACTCTCTTTTTTTCTGATTTTTTTAAAAAAAGATTTTATTTCTCCGACAGAGAGAAACATAGCTAGAGAGGGGGTACAAGGAGGGGGAGTGAGAGGGGGGAAGCAGGCTCCCTCCCTCCCCCAGCCAGGAACCCGATGTGGGCCTAGATCCCGGGACTCCGAGACCATGACCGGAGTCAAGGCAGATGCTTAATGAGTGAGACATCCAGGCGCCTCTCCTTTTTTCCTGACTTTTATACATCATTTTATTTTCTTTTCCTTTTTTCTTTTTTTTTTATTATGTTATCTTAGTCACCATACAGTACAGTACATCATTTGTTTTTGATGCAGTGTTCCAGAATTCATTGTTTGTGTATAACATCTAGTGCTTCATGCAATATGTGACCTCCTAATACCCATCATTGGGCTAACCCATAACCCCACCCCCATCCCCTCTGAGACCCTCAGTTTGTTTCCCATAGTCCAGAGTCTGTCATGGTTCGTCTCCCCATCTGATTTCTCCCTTCATGTTTCCCTTCCTTCTCCTAATGTCCTCCATGCTATTCCTTCTGTTCCACAAATAAATGGAACCATATGATAATTGACTTTCTCTTCTTGACTTATTTCACTTAGCATAATCTCCACTTCATCCATGTTGATGCAGAAGTTGGGTATTCATCCTTTCTGATGGCTGAGTAATATTCCACTGTATATAGGGATCACATCTTCTTTATCCATTTGTCTGTTGAAGGGCATCTCTGTTCCTTCCATGGTTTGGCTATTGTGGACATTGCTGCTATGACCATTGGGGTGCATGTGGCCCTTCTTTTCACTACATCTGTATCTTTGGGGTAAATACCCATAGTGCAATTGCTGAGTCATAGGGTAGCTCTATTTTTAAATTTCTGAGGCACCTCCACACTGTTTTCCAAAGTGGCTGCACCAACTTGCATTCCCACCAACGGTGTAAGGGGGTTCCCCTCTCTCCATAACCACTCCAACATTTATTGTTTCTTGCCTTGTCAATTTTTGCCATTCTAACTGGTGTAAGGTGGTATCTCCATGTGGTTTTCATTTGAATTTCCCTGATGACTAATGATGGTGAGCATTTTTTTTTCATATTTATATGTCTTTTTTGGAGAAGTGTCGGTTCATGTCTTCTGCCCATTTTTTGACCTGATTATTTATTTTTTGGGTGTTGAGTTTGAGAAGTTCTTTATAGATCTTGGATATCAGCCCTTTATCTTTAGTGTCTTTGGCAAATATCTTCTCCCATTCTGTAAGTTGCCTCTTAGTTTTGTTGACTGTTTTCTTTGTTATGCAGAAGCTTTTTATCTTGACGAAGTCCCAAAAGTTCAGTTTTGCTTTTGCTTCCCTTGCCTTTAGACACATGTCTTGAAAGAAGTTGCTGTGGCTGATGTCAAAGAGGTTATTGCTTATGTTTTCCTCTAGGATTTTGATGGATTCCTGTCTCACATTGAGGTCTTTCATCCACTTAGATTTTATCTTTGTGTATGGTTTATGAGAATGGTCAAGTTTTATTCTTCTGTATATAGCTGTATAGTTTTCCCAGCACCATTTATTGAAGAGACTGTCTTTTTTTCCATTGGATATATTTTCCTGCTTTGTTGAAGATTAGTTGATCATAAAGTTGACAGCCCATATCTGGGCTCTCTATTCTGTTCTATTGATCTATATGTCTGTTTTTGTGCCAGTACCATGCTATCTTGGTGATCACAGCTTTGTAATATATCTTGAAATCAGGCAATGTGATGCCCCCAGCTTTATTTTTCTTTTTCAATATTTCCCTGGTGATTTAGGATAGTTTCTGGTTCCATACAGATTTTAAGATTGTTTGTTCCATCTCCTTTTGGATTATTTCATTTTCTCCTTTCCTGATTTCCACTGGATAGTCAAATTTTGTGCTGATATGATAGTTGTGTATCTTGTATTTATTCCATGTGGTTGCTTCTAACTTACCAACAGTGCTTATTATTACTTTCTTCTACTTCTTTCTACATTTTCCTCCTGAATATGACAATTTCCTTTGCCCTCTTTACTTCCTTCTGTTTTTTTCCCTCTACTTCCCATCATATATGTCATCTAGAATTTTAGTAGATATTCCTTTTTTTCATTAGTGTTTTTCTTATTTAGACTAAAATTGACTTTATTTATTTACCCATCCTTTTATCCCTTAGCTAGGGTTGCCAGATGAAATACAAGATGTCTAGTTATATTGCATAGGACATACTTATACAAAAAACATTCATCGTTTATCTGAAATTCATAGTTAACCAAATATATTATTGTTGTTGCTGGTTCCCACCCCCTATCCATATCTGACAACCTATCCATGTTTCATACAGTCTTCTGGTATCAATTTCTCTGAATGTTGTTTTTGGTAGGGGCTTGTGTGCAGTAAAATATACACGTCTCACATGACTGAAAGTGTCTTTATTTCACCCTTGGTGTTTCAGTGATAGTTTTGCTGGATATAGTATTCTGGGTCCAAGTTCTTCTATTTCAGCACTTCAAAAACAACAGTCTCTATCTTCATGCTTACTGTCTTGTTGAGAAGACTCATGCCAATTTGATGCCTCTTTCTTCCTTTCCTCCTTCCCTTCCTCCCCCCTTCCTTCCTTCCTCCCTCCCTCCCTTTTCCCATCCCTCCCTCCCTCTCCTCCCTTCTCTCTCCCTCCCTCTCTCTCTCTCTCTCTCTCTCCAGTTAGCCAACATGTAGTACGTCGTTAGTTTTCGTTGTAGTGCTCTGCTCAATAATTCATTAGTTGCCATTCTTTCTTCAAGTATTTCTTCCTGTTTTTCTTTCCATTTCTGGGGGCTTAGTTGTTCTGTGGTTGACAGTTATTCTTCTTACCCTTATCTCTGAATTTGCTTTCATATGTGCCAGTCCCTTCATGATGCTGTCTGGGAGAGCTCCTCAGCCTGATCACTGAATGTGCAGATTCTTTCTTCAGCTGTAACCAATCTGCTACTCCACCTGTCCATTGGGTTCTTTATTTCAATTAATGTGTGTGTCATGCCCAGGATTTCTCTTCTGTGGCATCTGGTTCTTGCTTTTTGTTTTGCAGTATCCTCTACATGTCTTTGAGGATATTTAATATACCCATTTTAAGTTGTTTTATTTGAACATTAGTTTTGTTTCAACTGGTGGAGATTGTTCCATCTGCTTTTCCGTTATAGCGGTCACATTCCTAAGGTTCCTCTGTATTTGTCCTTGTGATCCCTAGGGGCGGTAGTTGCTTATTCTGCTGATATGGGGAGATAGTAACTGAGGAGGGAGGCTTCTCTTCCTCCACCTCCTCAAGTGTTTGCACACAGGGGAGATGTGGTGGATGTACCTCAGAATGAGAGAAGTCTGGAGTTACCCAGGCCCTGCTGATTTGCTGAGACCTGACCTCCGCAACCACAGCTGGCTGGCCACTGGGCTGTCAAGGGTGGTGAGAGGAAAAGAGGGTGCAGAAATCAGCCAGTATCTCTTTATGTGCTGTTAACTACTCCACATCCCAGTGGGGCTTAAAAGGCATCAGATATTACCTGGTTGCTGTCTTTCTTCCTCACAGAGGTCCAGGGAAAGCCATATTATATCCAGAGTTATGTGGGTGAGAGAAGATGGCAGTCTAAAACCTCTCGTCTACAGTCTAAGCCCCCATTCATTGTGCTTGATTCTTTTATGCTCTGAGCTGCCATTTCCTGTCTTCCTTCTCCAACACATACACATCAGGATAGAACTGCCTTGTGTTGCCTTGGAGTGGTGCAGTCATATCCGAGTTTATAAATCAGCTTGGAATTCTAACCACCTTCCCTTTGACTTCTGGGTGTCTCCAGGGATGGGTTCCAGAGAATGAACCTGCATCTGTGTTGATTTCCCTCTTTTGAATAATGCTGTGTCTTCTGTTTCCACCATAGTTCTTCCCCGCTTTTTCCTCCCTACATTTTCTTCCTCCAGAATTCCTATTAAATACTTTGAATTTACACATATGTCTTGTTTTTTTTTTAATTGAGGTATAATTCACATATAACATTATGTTTGTCTCAGGTATATAATATAATGATTTGATATTTGTATACATTGCAGAAGGATCACCACAATAAGTCTGTTTAACTTCTGTCATCATATAGTTACAAAATTTTTTTCTTGTGTTGAGAACTTTTAAGATCTCTCTTTGCAACTTTCAAATAGGCAGTACACTATATTAACTATAATAATTAACTGTTAATCTTTTATATACTTTCTCTCCTTTATACTTCTGTCTAAATTGTGGAATTACAACAATCTTTTACACATTAATTTTCTCCTCAGCTTTGCCTTTTCTAGACTTAGTGCATTTAATTGAGTTTTTAATTTTTGACTTTTTATTTTCAAATATTTCTCATTTTCAAATGCTTTGCTCTTTTTTTAAAAAATGGCAGCTTCTTTCTTTGTTGGTTTTGTGGATATGGTAGTCTCCTCTAATCCTTCTGAGGGCATTAATATGCTTTTAAAGCTGCTTTCAGATTATGTGTTAATTCTGTTTCCTTAGATGTTCTGTTTGTTGAATCTGGTGCCTTCCTTTCATATGTTGGTGATTCTTCAGTATATACTTTTTTTTTAAATTTAAATTCAGTTAGTCAACATTAGTTTCTGATGCAATGTTCAATTATTCATCAGTTACGTATAACACCTAATGCTCATCCCATCACGTGCCCTCCTTAGTGCCCATAACCTGTTTACCCCAGCCCCCTACCCACCCCCCTTCCACAACCTTCAGTTTGTTTCCCAGGGTCAAGAGTCTCTCATGGTGTCTTGGTGTATACTTTTTTTGTTTTTGAAATTCCCTATGTACTGATTGATGCTGTTCATATTTACCATATGCTTCTAGAAGCCTGCTTCTAGTAATTTCTTTTTGGAGGGAGGGATAAGAGTGGGTATGGGAGAGAGAGGTGTATAAAAACAGCATTCACTATAGATAGGAATCAGACAGGAAAATGGACTCATCTTATGTTGTCTAAGCTCTGGGCTTCAGTTGCAGATTGATGCTTCTGCTGCCTGATGCCTGGCTCGAGGGCCAGGGATGGGTTCAAGGCCTTTGACTGGTGTTATTTCCATTGGTCCAGTCCCATCTATGTTTTGCCTTTCAACAATTCTTATTTTCTGGTTATAACTAGAACTACTTTTTGTTCTTCACTATTCTGATGTGTGTGTATGTGTGTATCTTTTTTTTTCAAAGATTTTTATTTTATTTATTTGACAGAGAGAAACACAGCCAGAGAGGGAACACAAGCAGGGGGAGTGAGAGAGGGAGAAGCAGGCTTCCTGCCGAGCAGGGAGCCCGATGTGGGACTCGATACCTGGTCTCCAGGGTCATGACCTGAGCTGAAAGCAGTTGCCTAACCAACTGAGCCACCCAGGCGCCCCATGTGTATCATTTTTAAAATTAGTTTCAAAGGTAGAGTTTAGTGATGCATCGGTTGCATATAACACCCAGTGCTCATCACATCAAGTGCCCTCCTTAATGCAGTTTCCCCATCTCCCCTCCAGCAACCTTCAGTTTGCTTCTTAGAGATTAGCATCTTTTAGGGTTTGCCTCCTTCTCAATTTTCATCTTATTTTATTTTTCCTTCCTTTCTCTTATGTTCATTTGTTTTATTTATTAAAATACACATATGAGTGAATCATATAGTGTCTTTCTCTGATTTATTTCACTTAGCATAATACCCTCTAGTTCCATCCATGTCGTTGCAAATGGCAAGATTTCATTCTTTTTGATGGTTGACTAATATTCCAGTGTGTGTGTATCACATATTCTTTATCCCTTCATCTGTTGATGGACAGCTGGGCTCTTTCCATAGTTTGGCAATTGTGGACATTGCTGCTAAAAACATAGGGGTTATTCTCCTGCTTATTCTCCTTTGAGTTACTATGCATCCTTAGAGTAAATACCTAGTAGTAGTGCAGTTGCCGTATTGTGGGATGGCTCTATTTTTAACTTTTTGAGGAACTGCCATACTATTTTCCAGAGTGCCTGTACCAGCTTGCATTCCCATCCACAGAGTAAAAGTGCTCCCCTTTCTCTGCATCCTTGCCAACATCTGTTGTTTCCTGAGTTGCTAATTTTAATTATTCTGACTGGTGTGAGGTGGTATTTCATTGTAGTTTTGATTTGTATTTCCCTGATTCTGGGTGATGTTGAGCATTTTTTTATGTGTCTGTTGGCCATTTGGATGTCTTCTTTGGAGAAACGTCCATTCATGTCTTTTGCCCATTTCTTGACTAGATGACTTGTATTTTGGGTGTTGAATTTGATAAATTCTTCATAGATTTTGGATACTAGCCCTTTATTTGAAAAGACATTTGCAAATATCTTTTCCCATTCTATAGGTTGCCTTTTAGTTTTGTTGATTATTTCCTTTGTTCTGCAAAATCTTTTTATCTTGATGTGTGTATTTTTAAGGATTTGTAGAGGGATAGGCAGACACATGTACCAATGTGACACCTTGATATAGTTTCTACAGACTATATTATTATTTTTTAAATTAATTTATTATTATATATTGTATTTATTGTTATATATTGAATTAAATATCAAGTAGATAGAAATTGCACAGAACAGCAACCCAGTAACCATTAAGTATTACACAGCTATGAACTGATCTATAAAACTTGAGGCCCAAGAAAGGTCACCTTTTGTGGGTTGAGGCTCTTTCTTCCTCTAAGATGAACAGGATCCCAGAACTGTGACAGCCCCAGATGCTCATGGTGGCAAGGTGTCTTGTCGGCAGTCCCCATGGCAGCTGCTCAGAATGCCTCTGGAAAAATCTGCTAGGTCTGTTCAAAGGCAGCTGCTCTGCTGACTTTATCAACTGCCTCCCATCCCTCCACAGCAAGCTTGGCCACAGGGACCTTCTCTGAGGTTGGCAAGGGCACAGGACTTAGAACTCAAAGTCTGGACCACCCCATGACCACCACGGCTTGTCACTTTCAGGGCTTTGTGTAGCAGTAGATGTGAGTCCTCCTGCCCATAGAATACTGACCTCTCAGCTTCAGGATCTCTCCTCTTCTCCCTTCCCCCCTCCTCTTCTATATCTTCCTGCTCTTCTCCTTCTTCCCTTTCTCCCCTCTTCTCCCTTTCTTCCTCCTCTTGCTCCTCTTCCCCTCCTCTCCCATGTACCTTGACTGTCTCCATAAATGTAAACATTTAGAAACAAAGCTTATTTAATGCTGACTTCAGGCACCTTCTCTCTCTTTATTTTTCCTACCACACAACTCTAAAATCCCCATGGGAGAGGAAGTCAAGCACTCAAAAGCTTAAGGCCTGGCTACCTGTCCACAAGAAACAAAGGTTAAATGTCCCTTAGTTAATTTGCTGATGACTTCACCATAACCAAGGTGGAGGATCATGCCCTTCGTTTCTCTGTTACTTCCTTGCTACACTGCAAGTGTCCTGGCCTGCCCCTGGGTCTGTTGTTTTCTGTCCCCTGTCCAGGATTTCAAGGATAGGCATTCTCCATCTCTCTCCTGGTATTCTCAGGAGTTCATCCCAGCTCAAGGGAATAAGTAGATAGTGGCCTGGTGTGCAGGAAAGGGAAGAGAAGACGAGTTAAGAGGGATCAGCCTGAGATTATAGGAAAAACTTGGGAATACCCCTGGGTTTTGGGACCTTCTGACTTTTTCTTCTAAGACAACCCCTGGGGAAAGATCTGTCCACTTCTCAGACATAGCCTCCCAAGAGAGAAGCTGAAGAAGTCTTTAATATTTTTTATGGGGGAAGAAATATGACAGTTCTGACATTTCCACTGAATTGGAGCATTGATGGAGTTAGTGCACAGGTGAGAGGATCCTGGTCAAAACCCGCTACTTCAGGCCTGTTC
This sequence comes from Spilogale gracilis, assembly GCA_004023965.1. NCBI lineage: Eukaryota > Metazoa > Chordata > Mammalia > Carnivora > Mephitidae > Spilogale > Spilogale gracilis. The sequence continues at coordinate 45,851 of PITA01007520.1, read as the reverse complement.
TCACTACCCAGGCAGGTGGGAAGAAATGGCCAGAGATGACAATTGCTGGGACTACCCTAGCTGAGTCTTGACTGTCCATCTCTGCAAACAGCCATCTGTGGCAACCCCCCTGCTGGGACTCAAGCCTCAGAGATCCTTCTGACCCTGGGTCCTTGAACTTTTAACAGCACAGGCTGCACTGTTGGTCCTTCCCACCTACTTCACAGGCACACAGGGGCTCCTCAGCGAACTCAAAGGCTGTGGCTTCTGGTCTTTATTTTTGTGTCTCCCCTGCACACTCTGGTTCTAGTAGGCCTTGACAGGTGTTTGGTGGCTGAGAGAATCTGCTACCATATCAGCAGGTGTTTGCAGAGCCCAGTGGAGCACGGAGCCCTGGGTCGTGAGAACAGAGCAGAAGCTCAAAGAGTGGCTGCTGGGGCCAGAATGGGTGCCAGAGGGTACCCTCTCACAGGTGTGGCCTCTGCAGTCCCCCTTGGCCTCCTTCCTCCTGCTGCTGACCCAGCCCTTCTCCTGTGGACAGCCCAGGCGGGGTCCATGGGAACATGAAACTCTTCTGGCTCTTGTTTGCCTCAGCTAATCTCAAGAATGCTCTTGTTTTCTCTTTTGGTTTGGGAGGTCCTCAACAGCTCCCCTTCATGTCGATAGAGCTGGGGACGGAGGCCGTGGGAGCCAGAGGGCAATGATCCCTGGCTTGTTCTCTTGCTGGCTTCATTTCTGTCTTTGCAATTGTTTTGGGTACCTCCCACCTTCATTTTAGCTTCTCTTCAAAGTTTCCAGGAACTGTGGAGAAAATATTCTGAGTTTTGAACACTTTAACTGTATCTCCTTCCTGTGAATCTCCTCACAGGGGACAGCACCTGGGAAGTACAAATAAACCCGGAGCTCGGAAAGGCTAAGCTATTGCTCATGGTCCCACAGCAAGCAAGAGCAGAGCGGGAGTGAGCCCAGGGCCCTTTACCTCTGCTCCACATTTCACCCCAGGGTGCTAACCTCCCTGCAGCCATGTCTGTTATTTGCCATTTCCTTCACTGAACTGTGAGTTTCTTGAGACAAGGAATTTTGTGGTATTCATCTTTGGATTCCCAGGCTTGGCTCAGTGTCTGGAAACATAGAGGACACTTAGTGGACACTTATTCAAAAAATGAATAATGGATGTGAAACTAGGTGCTTTCCTAGCTGCATTTTACACATAATCCTTGATTTTCTAAACAACCCTGGGAGGTAGTTGCTATCCCCATTTCTTTTTTTTTATACTTTAATAAATTTATTTTATTTTTTCAGTGTTCCAAGATTCATTGTTTATGCCCCATACCCAGTGCTCCATGTAATTCGTGCCTTCAGTACCCACCACCAGGATCCCCATTTCATAAATGGGATTATTAGGGTTCATAGAAGTCAAGTAAATTGCCTAAGGTCACAGAGCTTGTAAGGGGCTGAAAGGAGATTCAGGCCCATGCAGTTTAACTCCAGAACACATGCTGCCTCCCACACACAAATGGGATAAATGGTCTGGAGAGCAAGAGGAGATGGACCGTGAGGGCTCCATTCCTGCTGGGTTTGGAGTGAGCTCTGACCAATGGAGGATTCCGGGGTGACCAAACTCCCTAAGTGGGGAAGCAATTATCCTTCCCTCTCTTCAGTATCACCCCTTCCAATCACAAGACACACAAGACATGCTGCACAGACTCTCACTCCTAGAACTGGTCTTTCTGGCTGCTCTTTCTTCACCAACACTGGGGCATGTCTCTCTCTGTCCAACCTTGAGTGCTGGGATTCCTTGGGTGTGCTCCCTGAGCTCTCTTCTCATTGCTCCACCTCTGCGTGATCACATCCCTGGTCCTGTTATTCTCTATGTGTGGGCAGCTGCATTTCCTGTTCAGACCTCCCCTCTGAGCTCTAGACCTTCATAGGTCTCCACCTGAATGTCCAACACACATCTCATCTCAGCTCTGCACAAGTGTTAGCATCCTTTCTTCCCCACATCAGACACCAAGACAAGGTGCTTCTAGTCCAGCTATCCAAGACTCATTGCCAGGCTGGTCCTTCGCAGTCCTTCACCCTCACTTCCCCACAGCTACGTTCTCCTTGGCTAATCCCCAAGTTCTGGTGCCACCCTCATTTATCCTCCAGATTCCTCAGTGACTCCCAACTGATTCCATAAGCTCCAGTCCTGCTCTCCCCTCTGTCCAGTCTCCACAGGGAAGTACAGAGAATCTAAGCCCCAGATCTCACCTTAGTACATCACAGCTTAAAACTCTGGACTTAAAGAGAAAGCCAAAATTCTCAACAAGGCACCAATGTCCCCCAGGATGTAGTCCCCACTGAACTCTTTGATCTCAACATTCTCCCTGCTCACAGGTGCTGGACAACCAGCCACCAAGCATTCACTGCTCTTGAAGAGCTCCTGAAGCCTCTGGATGCACCATCTCCTGGGATGAGATTCTCTTCCTTTTCTTCTACAACTGCTGAATTGTCCTTAAACTTTCAGGACCCAGCCTGGATGGTGTCCCCTTCTAGAATTCATTCCTGAACCTGGATGGTGAGCAAGGAGCCCCTTCTCTTTTATGTAATGGCCTCCATGCCTGGGAAGTGGATTCTGCCAAGATGAGAACCATGTTTGATAGACTGGTAGTAGCCTTAGCACTTGGACTAGAGCCTGGAATAAGGAGGCTCCATGAATATCCATAGATCAAGCATGAATTCTGGGTCATCAGAAGGAAAAAATGTCCTCTTCCCATTGTATCTTGGGTTTAGCCAGCTGAGTTCATGATCTCCTCCCCACTGCCCCATATCCTGTTTCTCATCTAGCTTGTTCTGGGACAGGAACCCTCTCTTTGGGCATACCCCCTCCAGTTCATGGTGATCACCTCTTCCTGAAGGCCCTCAGGATTGCACCAGACACAGTCTGGTCCCATTTTAAGGTCCTGAGAGAGCTCTCCACGTACAGATCTTCCCTGGACCACACCACATTTGAAGTCTCACATTCACTTCTTAGGACATAAGAAATTTCACTGGAAAGTTAAAGATAATACTAGCTGTGAAATACTTTGGGGAGAAAGAACATTTAGGTTAACTTCACACTAAGACATAAATGGCCAGAATAATATACTTACCTGAGATTAGGTGTGGATAGGTGGGGCAGGGACAGGAGTAGGAAATCTCTAGCTGTATAAAAGGGATAAGCACCCATGAGAAAGGGAAGGGACACTGTGAGGCTGCATGACCTGGATAATACAACACTTAGTTCTCTCACCTGCATTACCTACCAGGGTGTGTGCATGCATGTGTATGTACGTGTGTGTGTGTGTGTGTGTGTGTGTGTGTGTGTGTGTGTGTCCTCAGGCGCAACTCTTAGAGGCCAAACAATTCTCTTGCTGGTTGTAAACCTCGGTAAGGAACTAGACACACAGTGGGTGTCCAGTAAGTGCTTGTAGCTCTCTTATTGGCCCAGAGCTTAGCCTGTCAGTTGCCCTTGCTGGGGGCTGCCCATCAGTCAGTTTCCCTCAGGAGACTGAGTAGTGTTTGCAGATGAGGGGGATCCTTCCTGGTTTCTCTTATGGCTCTGATGAAGTCTTTTCCTATGAACTCCTTGCCCTTCTGGCAGCCACACTAATAACTTACTATAGCAGCTCCCTGTGTGCTGAGGGAAGCAGAAACCTGGAAGTGCCTCCAGGGTCCTGGCCCCTTTCTAGGTTAAGAACCCCCCCCCCGGGGGAGTTGTGAATTTGCTTGAGATGGCCTGAAACATCTTTATCTTGCCCCAGAACACCCCTTGGTGCCTTACATTCATTCAACAAATGTTTATATAGGTGCCAAAACCAGTTTGGGGGCCGAGGATGCATTGGCAAGCTGACAAAAATATGTACCCATATGGAGCTTATATTCTAGCATTATTTTTCATGGGAGTGAGGCCACAATAAACAGCAAAAAAAGTAAATTAGTAATGTTTTAGATCATCATAAGCACTAAGAAAAATATAAAGCAAAGAAAGGAGATATAAATCATCTTGTGAGAAGAGTAGGAATTTTAGAGAGAATGACAAATTTTTTCAAGGATATAGGTCTGTGAATCATCAGTCTTAAACAATTTACAACACTCACAGTAACACATACGCTCCCCAATGTCCATTATCCAGCTACCCTATCGGTCCCACCCCCACCCCTCCAGCAACCTTCAGTTTGTTTCCTGAGATTAACAGTCTCTTATGGTTTGTCTCCCTTCCTGGTTCCATCTTGTTTCATTTTCCCCTCCCTTCCCCGCACAACTCCCCACCATGCTTCTCAAATTTCTCATATCAGTGAGATCATATAATAGTCTTTCTCTGATTGACTTATTTCTCTTAGTGTAATACCCTCCAGTTCCATCTATGTTGTTGCAAATGGCAAGATTTCTTTTTTTTTTTTTTTTTGGATGGCTGCATAGTATTTCATTGTGTGTGTGTGTGTGATACACACACACACACACACACACACACCATCTTTGTTATTTTTTTTAAAGATTTTATTTATTTATTTGACAGAAACACAGCTAGAGAGGGAGAGGGAGCACAAGCAGGGGGAGTGAAAGAGAGAGAAGCAGGCTTCCTGCTTCCTTGGCAGGAAGCCCAATGTGGAGCTCGATCCCAGGACTCCAGGATCATGACCTGAGCTAAAGACAGATGCCTAACAACTGAGCTACCCAGGTACCCCCACATCTTCTTTATCCACTCATCTCTCAAAGGACGCCTAGGCTCTTTTCATAGTTTGGCTACTGTGGACATTGCTGCTATAAACATTCGGGTGCACATGCCCCTTTGGATCACTACCTTTGCCTCTTTAGAATAAATACTCAGTGGTGCAATTGCTGGGTTGTAGGGTATCTCTATTTTCAACTTTTTGAGGAACTTCCATACTCTTTTCCAGAGTGGCTGCACAAATGTGCATTCCCGCCAACAGTGTAGGAGGTTTCCCCTTTCTCTGCATCCTGGCCAACACCTGTTTTTTCCCGACTGGTTAATTTAAGCAATTCTGACTAGTATAATGTGGTATCTCACTGTGGTTTTGATTTGTATTTCTCTGATGCTATGTGATGTTAAGCACTTTTTCATGGGTCTCTTGGTCATTTGGATGTCTTCTTTGCAGAAATGTCTATTCATTTCTTCTTCCCATTTCTTGACTGTATTATTTGTTCTTTGGGTGTTGAGTTTGATAAGTTCTTTATAGATTTTGGATACTAGCTGTTTTTGACTTCTTTGCCTATTTGGATGCCTTTTTATTTCTTTTTGTTGTCTGATTGCTGAGACTAGAATTTCTAGTACTTTGTTGAACAGCAGTGGTGATAGTGGACTGCCCTACTGTGTTCCTGACGGTATATATATAATTGGGAATTATATTCTCTGTGGGATTTTCATAGATGGCTTTTATGATATTGAGGTATATACCCTCTATCCCTACACTGTGGAGAGTTTTATCAAGAAAGGATGCTGTACCTTTGTCAAATGTTTTTTTCTGCACCTATTGAGAGTATCATATGGTTTTTGTTCTTTCTTTTATTAATGTATTGTATCACAATTGATTGATCTGCGAATGTTGAACCAACCTTGCAGCCCAGGAATAAATCCCACTTGGTCATGGTGAATACTCCTTTTAATGTACTGTTTAATTCTATTGGCTAGTATTTTGGTGAGATCCATGTTTATCAGGGATAGTGGTTTGTAAATCTCCTTTTTGCTGGAATCTTTGTCTGGTTTGGGGATCAAGGTAATGCTGGTCTCCTAAGATGTGTTTGGAAGTTTTCCTTCCATTTCTATTTTTTGGAGCAGTTTCAGGAGAATAGGTATTAATTCTTTAAATGTTTGGTAGAATTCCCCCGGGAAGCTGTCTGGCCCTGGGCTCTTGTTTGTTGGGAGAATTTTTTTTTAAGATTTTATTTATTTGACAGAGAGAAACACAGCCAGAGAGGGAACACAAGAAGGGGGAGTGAGAGAGGGAGAAGCAGGCTTCCCACCGAGCAAGGAGCTCAATGTGGGACTCGATACCGGGTCTCCAGGATCATGACCTGAGCCGAAGGCAGTCGCCCAACCAACTGAACCACCCAGGGCCCCTGTTGGGAGAATTTTGATTACTGTTTCAATTTCCTTACTGGTTATGAGTCTGTTTATGTTTTTTATTTCTTCCTGGTTCAGTTTTGGTAGTTTATATGTCTCTAGGAAAGCATCTATTTCTTCCAGATTGTCGAGTTTGCTGGTGTATAGCTGCTTATAATATGTTCTTATAATTGTTCATATTTCTTTGGTGCTTGTTGCAAGCTCTCCTCTTTCATTCATGATTTTAGTAATTTGGGTCCTTTCTCTTTTCTTTTTGATAAGTCTGTCTTATCAATTTTATTAATTCTTTCAAAGAACCAGCTCCTAGTTTCATTGATCTCTTCTATTGTTCTTTTGATTTCTATTTCATTGATTTCTGTTCTGGTCTTTATTATTTTTCTTCTCCTGCTGGGTTTAGGCTTTATTTGCTATTCTTTCTCTAGCTCCTTTAGGTGTAGGGTTAGGTTGTGTACTTGAGACCTTTCTTGTTTCTTGAGAAGGGCTTGTATTGCTATATACTTTTTTCTCAGGATTGCCTTTGCTATATATCAAGGATTTTGAGCACTTGTGTTTTCACAAATTTTTAAGATTCTTCTTTAATTTCCTGGTTGACCCATTCATTCTTTAGTAGGGTGCTCTTTAGCCTCCATGTATTTGAGTTCTCTCTACTTTCCTCTTGGGGTTGAGTTCTAGTTTCAAAGCATTGTGTTCTGAAATGTGCAGGGAATGATCTCAATCTTTTGATACCAGTTGAGTTCTGATTTGTGACCCAGGATGTGATCTATTCTGGAGAATGTTTCATGTGTGAATGTGTATTCTGTTGCTTTGGGGTGGAATGTACTGAATATGTCTCTGATGTCCATCTGGTCCAGTGTGTGATTTAAAGCCTTTATTTCCTTGTTGATCTTTTGCTTAGATGATCTGTCCATTTCAATGAGGGAGGTGTTAAAGTCCCCTACTCTTATTGTATTATTGTCCATGTGTTTCTTTGATTTTGTTATTAATTGGCTTATGTAATTGACTGCTCCCTTGTTAGGGCATAGATATTTACAATTGTTAGATCTTCTTATTGAACAGACCCTTTAAATATGATATAGTGTCCTTCCTCATCTCTTATTATAATCTTTGTCTTACAATCTAATTTGTCTGACATAAGCATTGCCACCCCAGCTTTCTTTTGATGTCCATTAGCATGGTAAATTGTTTCCTGCCTCTTCACTTTAAATCTGGAGGTGTCTTTGGGTCCAAAATGAGTCTTTTACAGATGGCATATCAATGGGTCTTTTTTTATCCATTCTGATACCCTGTGTCTTTTGATTAGGGCATTTATCCCATTTATATTAAGGGTAATTATTGAATGATATGAATTGAGTGCCCTTATATTGACTGTAAAGTGATTGTTACTGTATATTGTCTCTTTCTGATTTGTTACTTTTAGGCTCACCCTTTGCTTAGAAGACACCTTTCAGTATTTCCTGTAGGGCTGATTTGGTGTTTGCAAATTCTTTTAGGTTTTATTGGTCCTGGAAGCTTTTTGATCTCTCCTTCTATTTTCAATGATAGCCTAGCTGGATATAGTATTCTTGGCTGCATATTTTTCTCCTTTAGTGCTCTGAGTATATCATACCAATCCTTTCAGGCCTTCCAGGTCTCTGTGGATAGGTCCGCTGCCAACCTAATATTTTTACTATTGTTGATTACAGACATCTTATCCCAAGTTGCTTTCAGGATTTTCTCTTTGTCATTGAGACTTGAAAGTTTCACTATTAGATGATGGGTGTTGACCTATTTTTTATTGATTTTGAGGGGGGTTCTCTGTCCCTACTGGATTTTGATGTTTGTTCCCTTACCCAAATTGGGAAGTTCTCTACTCTAACATGTTCCAATATACCTTCTTCCCTCCCCTTCTTTTTGGATCCCAATTATTCTAATATTGTTTCATCTTATGGTCTCACTTATCTCTTGAATTCTCCCCCTCGTGGTCCAGTAGTTGTTTGTCTCTCTTTTTCTCAGCTTCTTTATTCTCTATCATTTGGTCTTCTATATCACTAATTCTCTCTTCTGCCTCATTTATCCTAACAGTGAGAGCCTCCATTTTATAAAAAGATTTTATTTATTTATTTGATAGAGATGGAGATCACAAGTAGGCAGAGAGGCAGGCAGAGAGAGAGGAGGAAGCAGGCTCCCCACTGAGCAGAGATCCCGATGCGGGCCTTGATCCCAGGACCCTGAGATCATAACTTGAGCCGAAGGCAGAGGCTTTAACCCACTGAGCCACCCAGGCTCCCGAGCCTCCAGTTTTGATTACAGCTCATTAATAGTTTTTTTTTTTTTTTTAACTTGGTTAGATTTTAGTTCTTTTATTTCCCCAGAATGGGATTCTCTGGTATCTTTTATGCTTTTTTCAAGTCCAGCTAGCATCTTCATAATCGTCATTCTGAACTCTAATTCTGACATGTTATTAATGTCTATATTGATTGGTTCCCTAGCCATCAGTACTACCTCTTGTTCTTTTTTTTTTTTTGAGGTGAGGTTTTCCTGCCTTGCCATTTTTATCCAGATAAGAGTAGATAAGTGAGAGAACAAAATACTAAAAGGGCAATAATAACTCCAGAAAAATAAAATATACACTAACCAAAGCAAAAGAGACCCATAACCAGGGGGAGAAGTAAGTAAAAAAATTAAAAAATATATATATTTTTAAATTTAAATTAAAATTTTAATTTAATTTAAATTTAAATTAATTTAAATTTAAATTTAAAAAAAATATATATTTATACGTATATATAAAATAAGGGTAAAGATGATGAAGGGATGGGATATGATAGTGAAATTGAAAATTAAAGTAATTTTTAAAAAGGAATTGCTGGGGCACCTGGGTGGCTCAATGGGTTAAAGCCTCTGCTTTCAGCTCAGGTCATGATCTCAGGGTCCTGCTCAGTGGGGAGCCTGCTTCCTCCTCTCTCTCTCCCTGCCTCTCTGCCTATTTGTGATCTCTCTCTGTGTCAAATAAATAAATAATATCTTTTAAAAGAAAGGAATTGCTAAGATAAGAAGTTAGTTGAAAAAGAAAAAAAAAAAACATGGAGTGAATGTGATCAGGCTGGAAACTAGAACAAAGCCATACACTAGATTTAGGATATATTTTGATCTGTTTGAAGAAACTGTGTCCCAAAATTTTTTAAAAAGAAAAACTATATGTATACAAAAATAAGGTTAAATATAATGAAGGAATAGAATATGATTATAACAATGAGAATTTTAAAAATTATTTTAAACAATATATTGATAAGATAAATAGTTTAAAAAGGTTAAAATAGGAAAGAGGAAAAATAAAAACTAGAATAAGAAAAAAATAAAATTAAAAAAATTTAACTTTGAAAGACTAAGGAATAATGGGGCGGGGGGGAACCATGGATTTTGTGTGCTGTATGGCCCTAGCTCTGGAGTTCTGCATTTCTCATTGACTGGTGAACTTGTTCTTGGCTGGATGTTCTTGCTGATCTTCTGGGGGGAGGGGCCTGTTGTGTTGATTCTCAAATGTCTTAACTGGAGGTAGAACTGCCCCACCCTTACCAGACACCAGGCTAAGCAATCTGCTCAGGTTTGCTCTTGGTAGCTTTTGTTCCCCGAACCCTTTCTGTATAGCTTTGGAGGACAGGAATGAAGATGGCAGCCTCCCAGTCTCCCAGCCAGAGGAGCTGAGAGCTTGAGGCCCCACTCCTAAGTGCACCCTCAGAGAAAAGCAGTCAGTCATGCCTGTCTCCCTGGTCTCTGACCGCACTCCGTGCTCACCTGGACTGTGACCCAGTGTTTCTTTTTTTTTTTTTTTCTTTTTTTTTTTGACCCAGTGTTTCTATCTCTGGTGCTCCTCCCTGTTTGGAGTCTTCAAACCCAGTAGATTCCTGCAGTGCACTCCTGCGTCACTGCTTCCAGTGGAGGAAGGAGGGGGTCTCCCTGTATCTGCCACTTGTGGGGTCCCTGCTTGAAGAGCAGTGGCCCGACTGTGCCTCAGATCATGGTTTAAGGTAAGCCTAAGCTGAGAGCCCCCTCCAAGGCTCCGTCTCTGTAGCTGGGTTCCTTGCTCTTATACCTAAGAGCTCTGCCATGCTCAGGCATTCCAGGTCTTTCTGTGACCTCGTGGCTCCTGAAACCACACTGTCCCAGCAAGGCTTCCACCCCTTGCTTAGCCTCTGGGGCAACATCCCTCAGTGGAGCAGACTTCTAAAAGTTCCGATTTTTATGCTCTGCAGCTCTATTGCTTGCTGGGAGCCAGCCCTTCCACCCACGGTTTCTCTTCCAATGTATCACCTTGGATTCACTTCTCTGCACATCCTACCTTCCAGAAAGTGGTTGCTTTTCTTCTCTTCAATCTCCTGTTGAGTTTGTAGATATTCAGAATGGTTTGATAACTAGCCATATTCCTGGGACCTGACAAAATTTAGGACTCCTACTCCTCTACCATCTTGCTCCTCCCGAGAGTGACATAAATTTTTTAAATTTGTTTTTATTGGGATAAAATATACCTAAATATACATAAAATTTATCATTTTATCCATTTTTCAATGTACGTTCAGTGGCATTCAGTACCTTCACATTGTTGTACAGCCAGAAACTTCATCATGTCATATCATACTAAAATTCTCTACGCATTAGACACAAACTCTCCATATTTCGTTGTATGCATATACCACATTTTCTTTCTTTCTTTTTTTTTTGGTACTGTATTTTCTTTGTCTAATTATCTGACAATGTTGCTCTCTCCGCAACACTGGTGCGGGGGAAGGATAACTGGACCAGCCTGTTATCCTCCAGGGGCTGAGCGAGATGATAAGTGTCAACCGCCCAGCCACCCCCCTGAAACCGGGAAAGAAACCACACCAAGCCGGGAGTTGAGTCATCGGTGAAGGCGCAGCAATCTCAGCTTTATTGTATCAGAGACACAGTTATATAGAGAGGAGAGGAGGGAGTAAAAGAAGGAAGTAGCAGGGGCCAATAGGGACTCATTACGTGGCTATCACTAAGGCCTTAGGCAGATTTCAGGCCAGACTGCTGGGTGGGGCTAAGTTTGCCAGTCTGCCCACCGGCTAAGAGCTGAGCGCAGGAAGATTCAGCTAGGTCACATATGCGGAAGTATTCCGGAGAAGCCCAAGAGGCCACTCCAGCCGACTTCCCCTAATGGCGGCAAACTAGCAGGCGCCAGGAGGTCCCAACATGACAATTGTTTCAACCTCTGGCTATTGAGAATAATGTGCTATGAACATGGGTGTACAAATATCTCTTTGAGTCCCTGCTTTTAATCCTTTTGTGTATTTGCCCAGAGGTGGAATTGCTGGATCATATGGTGATTCTATGTATAACTTTTTGAGAAACTACTATACTGTTTTCCATAGCAGCTGCATTATTTTTGCATTCCCACCAGCAAAGGCACAAAGGTTCCAATTTCTCCACATCCTTGTCAACACTTGTTTTCCATTATATATAATATACATACATACGTGCCATTCTAATGAGTGAGGAGTAGCTTTTGCAGTGAAGAGTAGTTTTGATTTGCATTTCTATAATGTTTACTGATATTGAGCATTTTTTCATGTGCTCATTGGCCATTGATATATATTTAGAGAAATATCTATTCAAGTCTTTTACTCAGATTTTAATTGAGTTGGTTACTTGTTTCTGTTGCTGATTTTTAGGATTTCTTTATATTTGCAGGATATTAATCCCATATCAGATATGTGATTTGCAAATATTTTCTCCCATTCTCTGGGAGATTTTCTCTCATTCTGCTGGTAGTGTCCTTTGATGTACAGAAGTTTTCATTTTGATGAAGTCCAGTTTATCTATTTTTCCTTTTGTTATTGTGCTTTTGTCATCATAGCCAAGAGATCATCACCACACTTAATATCATGAAACTTTTCTCCTATGTTTTATGCTAAGAGTTTTATAGTTTTAACTATTATGCTTAGGTCTTTGATCAGTGTTGAGTTAATTTTGGTAAATGGTGTTAGGTAAGGGTCAATTTCATTCTTTTTTGCATATGGATATCTGACTTTCATAGTATCATTTGTTGAAAAGACTGTTCTTTTCCTATTGAGTAGCCTTGGGACCTTTATTGAAAATCATATGACCATATATATATGAAGGAGAAGATGAATTTTGAGTAAAGACCAAGAGGAAGTAAGGAAACTATGTGGATGTTGGGGGAAGAACATTCTGTGCAAAGGCCCTGGGGGCGGGGGACATCAAAAATGGACAGTTTGGCTAGAATGAAGTTGATAAAGGGAAGAAGGGTAAGAGATGAAGTCAGAGAGGTGAGGGATAGGGGAAAAGATCATGGAATGCTTATATGTCACAGAGAGGACTTTGCTGTTACCCTGAGCAAAATTGGAAGCTACCAAAGGCTACTTTATGCTTCCATTCTGGTTCCCATGATGAGGATAGACTTAGGAGTGTGGGGCAAAAGGAGGAGGACCAGTAAAGCGACCACACAGGCAAGGAAAGATGGTGGTCTGAGCCAGGGCTGAAAGGTATGAAAATATGGATGATAGGATCTGGTGATAGACCAAATGTGGTGGTAGGGATAGTGAGGATAAGGAGATGGAGAGAGTAAGAGAGACAGAGAGACAGAGAGACAGAGAGACAGAGAGACAGAGACAGAGACAGAGACTGAGAAGTAGAGGGAGAGTTAAGGATGATGCCCAAGTTTTCAATTTTAGTAATTGGAAAAGTGGAGTTAACATTAAGTCAGAGGGCAGGAGAAAGACTGTGATAGGCATAGATTTGGGGAGAAATCAAGATTTCAGTCTTGGATGTGCTAAATTTGTGGCACCCATCAGACTTCCAATGGGAAGCTGGAGATGGGTCTGGACTTCAAGAGAGTGGTCTTGGCTGGGGTCATGGAGCAGGCAAGGAAGCCCCATACATTGTTGTGTGACCATAGTGTGGTCCCTTTCCCTCTCTGGGCCTTGATTTCCCCATAGGCAAATTAAGGTGGACTGGAGCAGATGTGTTTTAAGCAACACCTTCCAGCTCTGCTATTTTCTGATTCTAATAGGAGAGTAATGGAGCCAGAGCTGTAGGATGCCCACATCTCCTCCACAGCCCTGTCTCCTTCCTTAGATGGTTTTCCCTTAAGTTCATCTCCTCCAACAGATTGCCCAGCCACTAACACCAAGGGTTCAAATCTTAGAGAACACTGTAGGGAAAGGGCAGAGCCAGCCCCAACTCTATCCATTCTAGGGCTCCCTAGGCTCCTTCAGGAAGATGATAGATGAGACGCACAGTGGAGGCACATGGGTGAGCAGAGGCCACTCAGGCAGTCAAGTGATTGGAGTGCGGACTAAATTCTAACCACCCTCAGCTCCTGATCTTTGCTTGTGACCAAGGAAAAAAGAGAAGAATTCTTCTCAAACCAATGACTGTAACTTTATTTAATTTTGTTTATTTTTCTCCATAATAAACATAGTAACAGCTAAAATTATGAGTGGTTACTGTGCTTTAAGCATCCTGCCAAGTGATTAGACCGCATTTTCTAATTTAACCCTGACACCAGCACCATGGAAGTAGGTGTATCCCTCTCCTCACTTTAGCATTCAGGAAGCAGAGGCTCAGAGAGGTTACTGAACTTTCTGTAGGTCACAAAGAGGAAAGTGTGAGATTTGAGATTTGTACTGACATATACTTAATCCAAAAGAATTTAATAAAAATACATGGGAAAATTTGGGCAAAGGAAAAATTCAACAGGGTACAGAAATTGAAGCCCCATAACATAAGGTCCTATACAGTTGCTGAGAGAAATGAATATTGACTCTGAGTTTCTTAGCAACCAAGGCAAAAAGGGAAATATGATCCAATGTAGGATTCATAATATCCACAATATTAAAAACTTGAGTATTCCTGGTATTGGGACTGAGAGAACTTTTGGAAGTCAGTATTACAGAGATGAGCTGTGATATGAGAGATGATATTGTCAGCAACAAGATCCTTTAACAGTGACAAAAGGGACAAAGTGAATCTAGATCTCAGGAAAAACCTAAGTAATAAATAAAGGAAGTATTTATATGGGGAAAAAAACAGTGACAAAGGGAGTTTCATGAGGAGGCCTGGCACAGTGCCCTTTGATAGGGATCAATCATAAAAGCAACTACAGGGAGGAATACACAGGGTGGTCAGGTTCAGACCCTTGGGAAGAGGCTGCCTCTGTCCCAAGGAGGCCATCTTAACACCTTGGGCACTCAGAGAAGCCCCACCAGGCCTGGAGTAGTGGATGGGGGCCCTTTATTGCCTTCACAACTCCCGGAAGACCCCAAAATGCCAGTCCACCCTCCTTTTTACTGCAGGGCTGGCATCATTTTCTGGGAACAGATATTACTCTGGGAATCCAGGTCTAATTCCCGCCATTCAGCTCAGGACTCTGTTCCCAGCCCTGCCCACTGGTGCACAACCTCCAGGATGTCAGCACCCACTGTTGCCTCTCAGGCACACCTTTCCTGGGAAAGCCAGCAACCCTGGGGGCCCTTTCCAAGAAAACTCTTGGCTGGGAGACAGGCAGTGACTTTGTCCTTCTAAAGAGTGGAGGGACACAAACCTGGTACCTTTTTGTGCAGAGTGCTGTTCCATAAATAGTTGTGGAAGGAAGGAAGGGAGGAGGGAAGGAAGGAAGGAAGGAAGGAAGGGAGGGGAGAAGGAAGGAAGGAAAAGCCCATTGGAAGAGAGTTACCTTTTTTGTGATGCTCTCTGGACCCTTCTCTGTGAGTATAGGCTTCTAAACTTCCTTCTCATGCACCTGGCTCCTAGAAGATGCACTGTCTCTGGGAAGGTGGGCCAGTAGCTTGGAAAGTGGAGCTGTTTCCTAGTCTGGGGACAAGGCAACTACTCTTCTGGGACTGCGCATGGGTGGGGCAAATGGTAGCAGGAGTAGGGTGTGAAGTCTGCAGCTCTGACTTAGACTCTTACTCCAGGTGTTGGCTGAGAAGTGGAAGGAGATGCCGCTTCTCTGGTCCTTTGCTTTCTTTTCTATAAAATGGGAATAGAACTACTTACTTCATGGTCTGTTGTGGGGATTCATAGAGGTCCAGCCCCTGCCCAACATGGCAAAGGGTCAATACAAGATCCCTCTTCTTTAAATTCTGGCTCAGCCATTACAAGTGTGCAGGCCTGAGCCCTAGTTTCCTATCTGTAAGATGGGAATAATAACACAGTGTAAGACTATTGGGAGGACTGAAAGAAGTAGCACTTATAGCCTCTACCGTAGAGCCTGGCATATAGTAGGTGCTCAGTCAAAGATGGTTCTAGTTATTGTTATGATTATCAGAGACTGAACTATGTCTTATAGGGCAGATGTCCACAAAAGAAATAGGTAACTGAGGGCCAAGGCAGTCATGACACACGTCCTGGAGGAGGTGGCTCTGGTACCCAGCCAGATCAGGTTGGGGTTATGTGGGTCTCAAGGAGAGGGCTGTCACCCTAGGGCAGGTCTTAATGTGAGCCAGGGCAGAGGGCACGTGAAGGGGCTAGGGTTGGATCTGAAAGGGACGGCAGCATTTTGGGAAAGAAGTAAGAACACAAGTCTTTTAGTCAGCTGTGGGAGATCAGGAGGGCCCAGAAAGGCCAGCAGAAGAGAATAGGGGCCACTCTGCCGAGGCAAGAATCAGTCCCATTCTACAGATATCAAAACTGAGGCCCATGAAGGACAGATGGAATAAGTTGCTCAAACCGAGTGAAGAACTTGGCACTGGAATGTAAATCCCATGAAGGCTGGTGCTCAGACTGTGTGCTTTCCTGAGCTTTAAATTAACACAAAGACCTCCCCACACCCGGGTGGGGAGGGGATTCGTAGTTGACTGGTGAAGAGGCCGGGGAGAAATACTGCGGGGTGTGGAGCTCAGCTAGGCCATTTGGAGATGAACACAGATGAGACCGAATCTGTCTTGGGCCGTTATGGAGATTAATGGCCACAGACAAGGGCCCTGACGCATCACTAGGGAGAAGATTTCAAAGACCCTTAAAAATCATTGGGAAACATTTCAAAAGGAAACTGCTCGCAAAGCAGCCAAAGGCCCGCCAAATGCACTGGCGTATAGCTCACCAGGCGATGCTTGTAATCTAATTGCCTATGAGCAAGAGTTTAAAACAATATTTACGATGTGGAAAAATAGCCCATGATTTGATTTGTACAGAAGAAACACGCCTAATGAGTAAATTAGATTTTGATCTTGCTGGCTCTGGGCCTGTGGGTGGAGCCTAGCCCTTTGGAAGGGCGAGGCTCTTCTACTCTCCACCTCCATTCCCACCCCTCACACCCCTGAAGTGGTCCTGTGACAGCCCTGTGCCCAGGTATGACCCGCGAAACCAGCACTGTTTCCCTGATGGCTGAGCATAGCAGCCCAGAAACACATCCTGGCTCTTTCTTCGGCCTGCCAGTCCTTCCAAACCTGCCTCTGCCTCCGGGAAGCCTTCCAGACTGCTCTAGACTGCTCTAGCCTGCTCTCTTCATTTCCAACAGCCCTGAGAGTCTGTGACACACAGTTGAGCTTCAGTGAGATAGAGCTCGCTCTTGTTTAGACATTCATTAGCTTGGATTGTTTTTGCTTAGTGTGCGGTCTCATGAAGGCTGTTTGGTGCAATCTGGACTTGTTCCATTTCTTGCCTTATTTAATGAAGGTATTCAGGTAAGAATTAATTACTTTTGCTGACCAGTATTAATTCTCCTTCTTCTGGAAAGAGTACAATGATTTCCCTTGAGAAGAGGATTCCCTACTGCCCCTGCCCCCACCTTACCGGGCTCTCAATGTCAGTCCAAAATACATGTCTGCGGTAGGCTCAGTAGAGCAGACTCCTCCCAGCTCTAGGAGCCTATGGTGGGCACGTGACGCAGAGCTGGCCAATCAGAACACCACCACCCATCTTGGTGGCAAGGATGTGTTCAAAGATGGGCATGTGACTCAAGTCAGGCCAATGAGACCTCCTTGGGAAGGCTGCCAGAGCTACCAGAGAGGGGCTCGTTCTGTGCTCTGGAATTGCTAAACTAGGAGAATCAAAGGTTGGAGCTCCTGGTAGTCATTTGCTGCCTCTGAAAGCAACGCCGGTACATGGGAAGTGCAACGGAGGAACATAGACTGATTCTTAGGTCCATGGTCAAGCGCCTGAATCCAGATGTGGGTGATTCACTCGCACTTTAATCCAGTACTTCATAGCTCTCCTTTGTTTCAGCCAGTTTGAGTTGGGTTTCAGTCTTTCACATAGAGACCAGTAGTTCTGACTTACACAGAAAGCACAGGACTAGTGACCAAGAGTGATGTGTAGATTCTTCTAGAATGGAGGGAAATGTAGAGACTATCAAAATCAAATATTCATGGACATAATTCTGTGACTGAAGCTAGTTTGCCAGACTTTATCTGACTGCCTGTTCTGTGTTGGTTCTTCCTCTAGGTACTGGGCACACGGAGAAGAATCAGAGCAGACCCAGCCTGGAGGAGCCCACAGGCTTGGAGGGGAGGTAAGAACAGCAGCTGCCAACTACAGCCGCACGCAGAGAGGAGGAAGTGCCATGTATTCTATACAGAATCACTCCAAGGACTCTGGGAGCACCCACAGGGAAGAGCACATACAAGAGACTGGGAGGGTGGGTGGGGCTTCACCAGGGAGGTGAGAAAGTCCCCCAGGGGAGAGGGAGAAACTTGATTTTGAAATTGGTGGCAGTGCGAGGACTGAGGCTCCTTACCCCAGACCCCTGGAAAAGAGGCCCCTACACTGATCTTTAGCACCTGACAGAGGTCTCCTGGTTGTCTCTCTTCCTGCCCACTCCACAGCAGCCAGTCTCCACTGGGGAATGAAGCAGGAGAGTGTAGTGCTTGTCTTGCATCAGCTGTGGGCATCGGGGCCAGCTGAAGGAGCTGGGGCTTTCCAACCACATGGTGAGGCGGGGATGCAGGTGCCAATACTCGTCTGGGTGAGCCAGTCACTTTCATCATGGCATTCATTATCCAAGGCCTTTGCGACATCAACGATTCTATGACATTTGCTGGGTATTTCCTCATGGTAGGTAGATACTATGCTGGGGGCTTTATGTACAACCTTCTGTGTCCTCACTTAACAGTGAATCACCTGCCTTTGCTCCCACTTTTCTGAATGGTGCTTAGAAAAGCTTAAAGAACCAAGTGTGGGCCTGTCTTGCCTGGGTCTGCTTGGTGACTATGGTGATATTATTACTATGAAGTAAATTTGGGCTGAACTCAACCATTTCAGTCTCTAAGTGCCTACTATTTACTGAGCCTGTCTCCCTGTCCACTCAGCTGCCAAAAATAGACTAAGAAGCAGACCTAGTATGGGATGCCTGCGGTGATGTATGCACCCGTCCGTGACAATGTACAGAAACGTGCAGAGAAGAGTGGGATTAATTCAGCTTTGGCAATCAGGAAAGCATACTGTGGTGCCAATGGCCAAGTAGGACTTGGAGGCTGGGAAGAATTGTCCTTCAAACAGCAAGTGTTTTGTGCAGTGAGATCATAGTGGCAGGGTTGGCATTAAAGATAGCTCCCATATGTCATCTCCTGAGAGGTAGATTCCATTGCTCCATTGTACAAAGGAGGCAGCTGAGACTTAACATGCTGCCAAGGCAGAGCAGGGTCAGGATTCAAACCTGTGCTCTGGAATGCAAAGTTAGGGTTGTTTTCTCTCTGTTTTGCTTCCTTCAGGGTACCTGTTAGTTTTGTTTCCCCATCGCCAAGTCTCTCATCTATTGGGCTGACACCATCTAGTCCTCAGTAGATGCTGATGTCACAGTGCTGGGAGAGCTGGTGGAGATACTCTCTTGTGCCCCACCCCCACTTCACAGGTATAAGGGAGGCAGCCTTGGGGGAGGGCCGGGTTCCTGCCTCACAAGCCTGGCTCCCTACACTGTCCCACTTCTCTGGTTGTGGGGATGGATGTCAGACTTCAAAGGCAGCAATGCACTGTCTCTCCAACCTCCAGTCTATGAGAAAGCGCCTAAGTCCCAGAACAAAGGCCTTTCTAGACCCACATCACCTGCTAGGCACTTAGCATGGGGCTTAATTAAAGGAAACAGAGCTTCTTGGAGTGAGAGTGAGGAGTGAGTAAGTCGATAACACTAAAGACACCGCCATTAATAAAGCCAGACTCACTACTAATATCCCACTTGAATTCAAAACAGGACAAATAATTGGAAACCCGAGCAGGGTGAGTGGTGGGGCCAGTGGTAGAGATGACAGAGGTTTGGCAGCTGTGGAAGACCTTCTGTATGGGGCAGTGTGGCCAGGCAAAAGCTCCTGGTGGGAGTAATTCAGTCCTAGGGCCCAGTGCCCTTTTCTTGGCCAACAGCAACGGGCTGACACCTGGATGTGGCAGAAGCTCACACTGAATAGCACTTGAAATATGCCTGGTGCTGTTTTCAGTTCTTTACAAATACTAATCCTTTAAAAAATATATATCCTTTCTACCTATCTATACTTATTTGTCTTATTAATTAGGTGCTATTATTATCCCCATTTTACAGAAGAAAAAACAGGTGCACAGAGGGGCTAGGTATTTTATCCAGGCTGAGCTGGAATTTTGAACCTCTGTGCTATGACCTCCAAGTATATGTGCCTAACCACCAGACTACACTATTTCCCTTGAGTGAACTGGCCTCTCAGCCCTGGTTTGCTGGACAACTAGGCAAGGACTGCCATCCATTCAGTGAGCACACATTTGTCAGGTACAGTACAATCTTAGCAATAGCAATAATGACCACCATATATGGTTCCTATATGCTAGGCACTGAACACGTCACATGTATTATCTCTCAACCTCCCTGATTGCCTGCTCAATGGGTGCTTTTACTGCCTTGATTTTACAGGGTTCAAACTGAGCCTCAGAGAGGTTGGTGACTCCCTGTGGTCCCATGTCTAGTTAATACTAGAGCCAAGATTCAACCCTACATCTTTTGGTTCAGAGTGCAGTCCCTAAACCACTGCTGTTATCAGTTTCTATTCCCAATGGGTGCTCATGGAGAGCCTGGGAAGGTGGGCTCATGGGAAGTTATGATGCTGGCTGATGGATGCTGCACACACCTAGACATGAGCATCCCCAGTGATGGGCGGGAACCACGTATGAGTACCATTCACTTAATGTCCTCAGGCCATAACCCTGGGTCACTACTGTATCCTCACCTAACCCCTTCTATTCCTTGTCTTTATCCTGCCTGCTTTCCCACAGCCCTAAAGCTGGGGATAGCCACCTGGGGAATTCTATGTATTCTGGACCCCATGTTGGAGGATTGGGATACATTCTTCCGAGGAACCTGGCTCCTTCTGGGTGGGTGACATAACCCACACTGATTCAAGAGGCAATGTTAATGGAATGAAAGGGCATGGGCATTGGAGTCAGGCAGGCCTCAGTGTGACTCCTAATTTCTGAATCTTAGTTTCTCTATCTGTGAAATTGACCTGCAGTTCCAGAGAATGGGTAGAGAAGGCTGGCTTCTCCACTAAAACCTGAGGCAATCTCATGCTGGAGAGGGAAGGGAGAATAAGAAGAGGGTCAAAACCAGTGAAATCTGGAGAGCACAGGGGGAAGAACATGGACCTCTTCCCTTAGCTCATCATATTGGAACAAGGGGATCCTTAGACTTGGAGGTGAGCATATATATAGGGGAAAGGAGAGGCGATGTGGGCATGGGGGAGGAAATAGGGCCTCATAGCTCAGACAGTGCTGAAGGCCAGAAATGTCACCTAATCTAGGAGACTCAGGTCATCTCATGCATGGAGCCAAAGGGTCCCTGAGATGGCTCAGGGCATGCTTCATCTTTAGGGTTGTTATCCTAGAGGACTTCAAGATGTGTAGCTCAGAGAGTCTCCTTCCCCTGTGAGCCTGTCTTCTTGACCCTCCTAGGCTATAGAAAGGCTCACACTCAATCCTCATCTGAAATGTCATCATCTCACCTGCATGGAAGTGCTGACAGGGCTGCTTTGGGGTTTTTGGTGGGTGAAGGACAGAGAAGAGGAGAGTGGTCAATATACAGATGGAAGGCTCTGAGATCACTCTCCTTGAGAGATCCCTCTTTATTTTATACTGAGTCTAATGATTTTGACCTCTAAGTAGTCCAGCTGTGATAGCCAACGACAGGGACTTTGTGTCCAGGACCAGAAGTGGATTTATACTTTAGCTATAAGTAGAAGTAAATTCAGTGTTCTACTGACAAATGGTTAACAATCAGTTTTCTAGGGTTGGAAAAAGTCCTAGTTTGTAGCATTTGACAGTTTCTGTGATGTAGAAATTTCATGGCTGATTTCAAGCTACCAACATGACATTACTGAATGTTAAGTTGGGAAGAGGTGTTAATGATGGTTCTCAGGAGCCCATACACATGGGCCCCAGCACACTCATGCAGGGATTCACCATGAGGCGGAGGAGGCTCAAACTCAGTTGTAGGGATCCTTTAAAGGCCTGTCCAGTGTGTTCACATGAGCATAATGTTTTCATACAATTTGGGGAAGTCAGATATAATAATTGCAAGGGTTAAGATTCTTGCCTCTTTCCACTTATTGTATTGAAGGACTTGGAGTAGCTATGGGCACATTGTAATTTGTTGTGATCTCTTTTTTATCCTAAATATATATTATTTTTGTCCCTAATTTCAATTTGTAATTTTATTTTCTTTCTCTTAAAGAGGGCCTCAAAATCTATATATACTTACAGCTGCAAAGCATGGATCTGTCGTGGATGTAAACTAAATTGTGACTCACCCACCAGAAAATTTTGGCTGTTGCTACTGTGTACCTTAGAGATACATTGGTGTATGTAAATTCATTACTGGATGTTTTGCTCCAGATTAACGTCCTAGAATGCGACTTTCATTATGCCAGAGCTCTGCTCGAAACGCTCATGGCTCCCTCTTGATGCCTTAAACTGGTATTCAAGGATCCCCATAGATACAGATCTCCTTCTGAAAATGTATTCTTTATTCTGTCTTTATCCCCCAAATAAAACTTGTGAATTTAATTAGGTTGTTTTCTCTGCCTGGAGCACCTTTTCTGTCTCCTCTCTTTTGGGTCTGCCAAATGCTTTTTCTGTATCTATTGTGATGATCATGTGGGTGTCTTGTGTGTGTGTGTGTGTCCTTTTTTATATTAATATGGTGTATTACATTGATTTTCAGGTGTTAAACTAACCTTGCATTGCTGGGATAAATCCCACTTGGTCATAGTGTATAATCCTTTTTATATTTTGCTGAATTCAGTTTGCTAGTATTTTGTTGAGGGTTTTTGCATATATGTTCATAATAATTATTGGTCTTTAGCTTTTTTATTATGCCTTTGTCTATTTTCAGTATCAAGGTAATTCTAGTCTCACATAATGAGTTGAAAAGAGTTCCCTTCTGTTTTTTTGGAACAGTTTGTGATGGTTTAATATTAATTTTTCTTTAAATGTTTTGGTATTATTCAGTGAAATCCTCTGACACTGAGCTTTTATTTGTGGGAAGTTTTTAAATTACTAATTCTCTTTTCTTGTTATAGGTCCATTCAGATTTTCTGTTTCTTCTTGAGTCAGTTTGTATAGCCTGCATCTTTCTGGGAATTTGTCCATTTCAACTAAGTTATCTAATATGTTGGCATATAGTTTGAAATATTCCCTTATACAGGCTTACCTAGGAGATATTGTGAGTTTTGTTCCAGACTACTGCAGTAAAGTGAATATCACAATAAGGCGAGTCAAATGAATTTTTTGGTTTCCCAGGGCATATAAAAGTTACATTTACACTATATATGTGTGCAATAGCATGTCTAAAAAACCAATTCACAGATAATAATTTAAAAAACTAGTTAATAAAAATGAATAAATAAATAAATAATACTTTATTACTAAAAAGCACTAACCATAATATGAGCTTTCAGCGATTTGTAATCACTGATGGTAGGTCACCATAACAAATACAATAATAATGTAAAAAGTTTGAAATACTGCAAGAATTACCAAAATATGACACAGAGACACAAATAGGCAAATGCTGTTAGAAAAATGTGCCTATGAATGTTCAATGCAGGGTTGTCACACCTTATTAAAAATTGCAGTATCTATGAAGCTCAATAAAATGAAGCCCAGTAAAATGGGCATATGTCTGTAAGTCTTTTTGTTTCTATAAAATTGGTAGTAATGGTTTCTCTCGCATTTCTGATTTTAGTTATTTGAGTCTTCTCTCTTTTTGTTTTCACCAGTCTGGCTCAAATTTAGTCAATTTTGTTGATCTTTTCAAAGAATGACTTTTGTTTTTATTGATTTTCTCTATTATTTTTCTAGTCTTTACTTAATTTTTTTCTTCTTTAGTCTTTATTTCCTTTCTTCTTCTTGTTCTAGGTTTAGTTTATTCTTCTTTTTCTAGGATAAAGTACTGGGAAAACCCTAAAAACTGTATAACCCAATACTGATGTTTTAGGAGATTGGCTGAAGTCCCCAAATTTAAAAAAATACATTATAAAGATGCCAGCCACATCTATGCAGATTACTAAAAGGTAACAGAAATGGTCCACTGACTACTCGCCCCCATCATCTATCTCTGGCCCACATAGAAGGAAATAGAGATTTGAGAGGAATTCAGTTGTCTTTGTGACCTTCCATATCCCCTACTTCATGAGTAAGACAGAGATGCTTCCTCCACACAGATTAATAGGACTTCAGAAGTACTTGCAGAGATTGGAAGACAATCAGTGGACTGTCTGAAGAGGAGTCCGGTACTACCACGTGGCAGGGTATTTGCTGAGCTTCGGAAACCCATGGGCTGTCTTGCCATATGAAGAGAGGGAAGGGCAGTTAGAGTGCTTATGGCATAAATTGCCTGGAGTTTAGAAGTGATTGTGAACATGGGACTGCTGTCTGCTTCTTTCTAGGCACTTGGAGGGCTGGCTGGAGTGACCTGTGGTGACAGGAGGGAGGGGCAGTAGAGCAGCCTCATGTGAGCATTTCCTGTATGTCACGTGGACAGACTGGGGCTCAAGCTGTCTTGACAAGACCTGCCTCCTGGGAGGAGGGACCCGAGCAGTAAAAGGCTATGAGAGGACCACTTAGGAGGGTGCTGAGAGAGAGGTCAAAAAGCCAGAGAGTGCACGACTAGCAATAGGAAGCTATTCTGTGCAGTGAGTAGGTGTCTGTAAGAACCTACAAATGCATTCCCAGTGGGTGGGTAGGGTGGTCTGCATCTTGACATCTGATGCTATAATGAGGGCAAACAGCCAGCCAGTAATTTCTTAGGGAACTATGATCAGGAGTTTCCCCCTCCCTTCTCTTATATGTACCTCCTTCAGTATCTAGGTAGGTTATATGACCTGATCAGCAAGTCCTCTTAGGAGCTCTATGTGACAAAAAACATCAAGCACATGGAGCTTGATTCCTGCCTGGCCTCATTTGCTGTGCCCCCATGCCACTGACTGGGAGTGATGAATAGCAGACCCCCAGGGCCAGCTTCCCCTTACACAGACAGGGTAACTAGGGCATAGAGAGGGGAGAGGCCGTGCCCAAAATAATACATGCAGGCGGTGTGAGAGGCTCCTGCTCCCCCAACTCCTGGAGGCTATGGCCCTTTCCTCTCCACTCAACACAGCACTCATCATAAAAGGACATGAGTTGGGTGGGAGAAGCAGGGAGGGAGAAAGTAAGATGCAGATTCTTTGAATTTTATTTTCATCATCAGAGGTTTCTCAGGGAAAATGATAGTTCCATCCTAGACAGGGAAGTGGAAATGGCCTATGCTAACTTGTGCAAGTTGTGGAAAATGCTTTATTGTAACCCTGTTCCCCCAGAAGTCATATTCATCTATTTGAAACTGCCAATCAACCTTCCAGCAAAGGAAAACACACGCACACCTCTGCACAAATGGCTTTGATTAGGCTTAGCTGTAGGTTTAAGAAAATTTAATCATCTTAACCTGTTTAGTCTTTTCCCTGATGAAAATCATCAGTCAGATTCCAGCATGAGCCCGTTAGAATTGAGCTGCTGTCAGCACCGTTGTTTATGTTAATACGTTATAGGCATGAAATGGAGGAGAGAGGAGTTATGAGAAGTCCTGAGTGAATTAGGAGAGTAGAGGTCTGTGGCAGGTCCCGGAGGCTGACAGGCAGGGCTCGGAAAGGACTGTTTATTTATGTGTCTCAAGCTACAGTCTCCTCTACCTGTTGGAAGGGAGGTTGAGCAATTCTAAAGTGTATTTCTCTCTGTGGTCAAAACTGTCGTTCAGCAGAACTGCAGGTCTGGAACCCTATAGATGCTCTTTGCTAACTGCATGACCTCAGGTAAGTTAATTAACCTCTCTTAATGTCAGTTTCCTCATCTGAGAAATGGGGCCAACAGGAGTAACTAGTCCACTGGATGGCTTTATAGATTACGGGCACATTGGGTAAAGGCCCGGTACTCATCAGCAAATGTTCAATCACATGCTCCATGGCATCAGCATTATCCTTCTTTCCTGGTGCCAGCCAGATACTTCACATGCTGTCTCCTAGTGCCCTGGATTCTGTGGACACTGGCCAGTGGGTGAGTCCCACTCAATGTGAATCAGTCTGCTGGGTACAGATTGAAAAGGCCCTAAATCTGAAGGCTTGACCATCTCTGTTGTGAAGACCTAGGTGACTTTAGGGAAATCAGTGCTTCTTTGGATTTTGATTTCTTGGTCCACAACATGAGACCTCTCTCTGTGCCAATAATCCACTCTCCCCTTCTTCCTAGAGAAAAAATCCCAACTGCCACCCAACTAAAGAGTTGCATTTCTCAGCTTCCTTATAGCTAGGTGTGGCCAGGGGACTATTTTTGGCCATTGAAAATCAAGAAGAAATGTTATGTGGAACTTCTAGAAAGTCTTCTAAAAGAGGGAGAAGAAATAGGTGAATGTGTGTCAATATGTGAATAAACAGTGGCCCATCCATACTAAAGAATATTATTCAGCAATAAAATTCTGCTGATACACATAACACAGGTATATCTCAGAAGTGTTATGGTGAGTAACAGAATCCAGACACAGAAGAGTAAATTTCTATATTATTGCATTTTATGTGAAGTTCTAAAATAGTAAAACTAATCTATGTTAGATAATCTAAGTAATGTCAAAGGGGAGCATTGATGGCAAAGGAACATGAGAGAACTTTCTAGAGAGATGAAAATGTACTGTATCTCAAATATGAGTATTTAAATTTGTCAAAAATTCATCAAACTCTGTACTTAAAATGTGTGTTTTATTTTAGGTAAATTGTACCTCAATAAAACTTTTTTTTAAAAGATTTTATTTATTTGACAGAAACACAGCCAGAGAGGGAACATAAGCAGGGGGAGTGAGAGAGGGAGAAGCAGGCTTCCCGCCGAGCAGGGAACCCGATGTGGGGCTCGCTCCCGGGTCTCCAGGATCATGACCTGAGCCAAAGGCAGTCGCTTAACCAACTGAGCCACCCAGGCGCCCCTCAATAAAACTTTTTTAACTAAAAAAAATATGACAAAGAGCTTCCTTATCCACAGATGTGATGGCTGGAGCTCTAGCAGCCATCTTGGACATGAAAATGAGGACCAGGCCCCACTAATTGAGAAGCAGTAAGCTAGAGGGAGCCTGGGTTCTCTGTAGACTTTGTGGAGTCACCATACCAGGCCTAGACTGTCTGTCTCTGGATTTCTTTATGTGAGAGAAGGACATTTTATCTTGTTAAAGCCATTGTTAGCCATTGCTGCTGCTCTTGATTATGTGTAGTTGAATCAAGTTCTGACAGAAGGATGATGACTGTAGGGCAACAGGAGGGCCAAGAGAGAATGATTAGAATAGTCCTGAGACTGTTATTACTACTATGATTATTACTTGTCTCTTCTTTCTCTCCCTGGCATGCTGCTGAGGAGCACACCAGCAGATGGTAGATGAGGTGGGGATGAGGTTATGGGACAGCTTTCCCTTGGGGCCATCTGACAAACCAAGACCAGGGCAGGCCCAGCTTGATTCCTTACCTCCCCACCTCTTCTACCTACTCCTTCTACCCTCCCCCCCCATCATGGAGAAATGGACCAGAAACTACAGTGGCTCTTAGAGAGCCTTATGCGCATATCTTTGGGGTGGGGATGCCTAATTCACACTGGGTGGGGTCTCTTCCTCACAGCATGGGTCTCCTTCTCACAATGGAAAATTCTGAAGCCCAGAGATGGGCAGAGGCTCGTCTAGGCTGTATTTCACAGTTCAGTTCCATTGGTGTCAGGGCCTCCTCCAGTGCCCTTCCCTCTGTGTTATCTTGACACAACAGAGGAGGTGGGAAGTCCCATGGATGCCCAATAGGCCTGAGGAGAAAGTGAACTGACTGCCTCAAAGCTGGGCCTGAAGCCAGCCTCCTCTTTTCAGTGCTATACCAGTCATGGGCCATGCCAACATGTGCCTGCATGGGGAGGTAGTGGTGTGTGATTATTTCAGGCCTGAGTGCAAAAAGGGATGGGTCATGGGGTGCCCTTGAGAAGTGAGGCACAGGGGTGGATGCTGTTCCCCCCATCTCTGGATTGCAGAGTAGGGGCACTTCCAACAGCTTAGGCCTGGTGAAGGGAAGGAGGTCCTGGTGTTTCTGTAAACACATGCATGCATATACACATTCACATGTGCACACACACATACAGACTTGCACATAATTCCAACAGGAACACACATGGTTGTACACATACAGATACATGCACACATATTTACATGTATGCACATGCCACACTGAACATCTAGAAGCCCACTTGCTTCTTCCTCTTTATCTGCATAAACTCTTACCACAGGCTTCTGCTTAAATACCTCTTTTCCAAGAGACTTTGTCACATCTGTCAGCCAGAGCCCCACCCAGCCCCATGTAGTCCTGCTCTGAGCCTTCACCCCACTCTTGTAGTAATAGCTTTGATGTCTTTCCTGACAACTATGAACTTTGTAAGGGCCTGTCCAGCTTGGCCACGCTGTGCCCCAGCACTGGACCTGGCACTTACTAGGTGCTTTAATAACGTGTATTGAATGGATAAATAAATATACACATTCATCCCTCTGTGTGTGTTTCCCCTGTGTGACTGGGAGCTCCTTGAGAATGGGGTCTTGTCTTGAATGACTCTGTGAAGGTGTTCAAAAGTGCTTGCTGAATGGCTGAAGGAGTGGATAAATGACTGCCCACCACACACACACACACACACACACACACACACACACACACCCCGAAATTCTGAAACCTTCCAGACTCCTGCGTAGTAAATTAAAGATGGCCCTACCTTCTATTTTACTATTCTATTGTGAGTGTCATCTGATCACCTTTTCCTTGCATCTGGGTTGGCATTAGTGACTTAGAATCCAGCAGAAATGGGGTGCCTGGCTGGCTCAGTCAGAAGAGCATGCAACTCTTGATCTTGGGGTTGTGAGTTTGAGCCCCAGGGTGGGTGTAGAGATTACTTAAAAATAAAACTTTAGAATGTAGCAGATACGTTGTCCTGGACTTCTGAAGCTAGATCATAAGAAGTCTTGCAGCCTCTGCTTGAACTTGTTGGAACATTTACTTTTGGGACCCAAGTGCCATGCTCTGAGGAAGCCCAGGCTGACAGATGGCACCAGCCTTCTGGCCATGTAGGTTATCTTGGGATATTGCCTCAGCTGATAAGCAAAGATGAGCTCCCGCTGTCCATTAAGCGCTACCCAAGGTGCATATCCATAAATAAAATAACGATTATTTTAAGCCCCTAAGTTTTGGGGCGGCTCATTATGCAGCAGTGTATAACTAGCACACCATGTAGTTACATATTTGTGGAAGAGGAGGGGCTACCTGAGGTCCTTCCAGGGATTGCTGGCAGTCTGCCCAGGTTACATCCCCAGACCCCTTTCAGGGGAGGAGCAGATAGGGCAGCTGTCCAGGACTCTGAGTTTGCTTGGGATAGGCAAGATGGAAGAGAGGGCAGCATCCCAAAGGATAGGCAGAAGGTGTTTGGGGCTCTCATCACTGCCTGGGCCAGAGGCTGTGTGAAAGGCTTGTTCAATCTCAAAGGATCTCTAATACACACATGTACTTAAAGCATTACTCAGAAGATAGGGTTAAGAGTTCTCCATGCTAGAACCTAGAACCCACTTTTATTCCTGCATCCATCAATGACTTCTCTTCCTCAAAGCCCCTCCCTGCCTAGAGGAAGAGGATAGGAGAGCTGGAGGAAGACAGTAAACCATGGGGCTTGTAAAGAGCCATCTGATGTGAGCTCAGCGCCAACTATACTGGCAGTTTGGGCCAGATATAATGTGCTAATGTGTGCGGGTCCATGGTGGGTCTAGTGATGAGGGGTCCACACATGTGGTGTGGCTGGCCAGCTCACAACTAAACTTACTAACTCCTTGGCCCACCTTCTACTACATGGTCTCTAGAGTATAGAGAGGTTCTCACAAATGCATCAGGCCTTTGGGCAATGGGAGAAATCTCTGACTCACAGAGATTCCTTGAATTTAAAATCAAAGAGTCACACTGTCAGTCAAACTCCGTCATCTACAGGATCCTTTCAGAATGTACATTTTTAAGGAAGAGAAAACCTAAAAAGTTTTTTGATATGTAATATACTCAGTATGATATGTAACTACCAGGGGAAGGGAGTAAGCTGTTTTTAAGTCCTTAATAGTTTAACATGAATTAGTTTACTCATTTCTTTTTATCAAGAGGAGAGTGCAACAATGAGAATTAAGTACATTGAAGGATGGGCAAAAATTACTGAAAAGAAGAAAGAGAAGGGAGAGTGGTATTTTAGAAGACTATTTACCAGCAGCTCAGATTTGCTTAAGTCTAGCTTTGAGATGGGAAATGTCTAATATTTTCACCCCAAATGTCTGTGGGAAGACTCCCATTTCTGAAGCAATGATACTTTCAATATCCTGGACAACCTTTTAAGTGAAAACAGTGACAGAACAGATAAAATATTTCTAAAATTAGGCCACGAAGTTGACAAGAAAGTAAGGAATCCCAGAGCCCGAAACTTGATGGAGTGTGGATACTGGAATGGAACACAGTGCTAACTTTAAGCCAGGATTTGTCAAACACTGGTGACCGATCAGAAGCCTCTATGTCAGTGCTGGGCTGGGAATGGGAGAAAACAGATAAACAAGTGGATAGTTTATTTGTTTATTTTGAGAGAGTGGGAGGGAAGGCAGGCAGTGGGGTGGGAGAGGGAGAAATCCCAAACAGACTCCCCACTGAGTGTGGAACCTGACACAAGGCTCAATCCCAGGATCCTTAGAGTTTGACCTAAGCTGAAGTCAAGAGTCAGATGCTTGGGATGCCTGGGTGCTCAGTTGGTTAAGCATCTGCCTTTGGCTCAAGTCATGATCCTGGGATCCTGTAATCGAGTCCCAGTCGGTCTCCCTGCTTCTTCTGCTGCCCGCTACTCCCACTGCTTGTGTTGTCTTGTACCCTGTCTCTTTTAAGAAGCAGAGAAAGTCAAGTATCATATGGTTTCACTTATTTGTGGACCATAAGGAGTAATATGGAGGACAGTAGGACAAGGAAAGGAAATGGGAAGTGGGGTAAATTGGGGAGGGAGATGAAACATGAGAGACTTTGGACTCAGAAACAAACAAAGAGACTTGGAGAGGAAGGGGTGGGGGGGATGGGTGAGCCTGGTGGTGGGTATTGAGGGCACGTATTGCATAGAGCACTGGGTGTGGGGCATAAACAGTGAATCTTGGAACACTGAAAAAATAAAATTAAATTAAAAATAAATAAATAAATAAATTCTTTTCGTAAAAAGGAGCCAGATGCAAAACCAACTGAGCTACCCAGGGGCCCCCCAAGTGCACAATTTTGTAAAGGACCCCTACATAAAACTGGGACCCTAAAAGGTACACCTTTAAGTAACCAAGAAATGAACCCCACTCCACGGAAGAGAGAATAAGGAGAACTTGGCCCTGTATGATTTGGGGAAAAATACCTCTTCTGAGAATGCTTAACCAAAAGTTAACTCTGACATGGATACCTGGTCCAAATTCATGTGTAGCCTGCAATCCTTAAGCACAGAGTCTAATTATAGATATGGACACCTGCACAAATATATTTTACTAACCAAAACACTATGTTTCATTAATCAAAATGCTGTGTAAGCAAAAACCATTCCCTGTAAAAGATTCTTCCCTTTACGATGATTTGTAACTTGTTCCCTATAAATAAAGACATTAAGAGCCAGCAAGGCAGAGAGATGCCTGGCAGGTGATAGGAAAAGAAAAAAAAAAAAGGTTGCTAGTTGTATTTCCTATAGGTGACTGGCAGA
This sequence comes from Spilogale gracilis, assembly GCA_004023965.1. Lineage (NCBI taxonomy): Eukaryota > Metazoa > Chordata > Mammalia > Carnivora > Mephitidae > Spilogale > Spilogale gracilis. Next base: position 14,533 of record PITA01007520.1, on the reverse strand, counting down.
AACAAAGACACATTATTTCTTTCAGAAACCAAGGTCAGCACAGGCTCAGAGATATTTCAGGTATAGAGTTCCAAGGAACATTTCCATTCAAGTCAAAAATCATAAAATCATACCAGGATATAAGATACCATGAATGAGAATTAGCAGAAACAGTGGGCTGCAGATCAGACCTGTAGCTTCAGTTATTGAAATGATCAGACATGGGAAATAGAAATGTCTAATATGTTTTCAGAAATAAACCTTTCAGAAAGAAACCTTTCTTTCAAAAAAGAAAGGTTTGATAATATGAACGCAGCAAAGGACACTGCTTTTAAATTATTTATTTTTAATAAAAAATTTTAATTCCAGTAGAGTTAATATGCAATGTTATATTTTTTTCAGGTGTACAATATTCAGCAACTCTAGTGTGCCTGGGTGGCTCAGTGGGTTAAAGCCTCTGCTTTCGGCTCAGGTCATGATCTCAGGGACCTGGGACCAAGACCCGCATCGGGCTCTCTGCTCAGCGGGGAGCCTGCTTCCTCCTCTCTCTCTGCCTGCCTCTCTGCCTACTTTTGATCTCTCTCTCTGTCAATAAATAAAATCTCTAAAAAAAAAAAAAGAAAGGAAGAAATTATCTTTTAAAAAAAATATTCAGCAACTCTATATGTGACTCAGTGTTCCTGATAAGTGCACTCTTAATCCCTTTTACCTTTTTCATCCATCTCTCCACCCAGAGGACACCAGAGGAGGTGTCCTCTGGTAACCATCAGTTTGTTCTCTGTAGTAAGAGTCTGTTTTTTTGGTTTGTCTCTTTTATTCTTCATTCCTTTGTTTTTTAAATTCCATATGGTATTTGCCTTTTTCTGACTGACTTATTTTGTTCAGCATAATACTGTCTAGCTCCATCCATGTTGTTACAAATGGCAAGACTTTACTCTTTTTCATGACTGAGTAATAATTCCATTAATTATAGCCTGTGCTCTCTTCTAGGATTTTTATGGCTTCTGGTCTCATAGGGCCTTGATCTATTTTGAGTTTATTTTTGTGTGTGGTGTAAAAAGTGGTACAATTTCATTCTTTTGCATGTTGCTGACTCGTTTTCCCAGGACCATTTGTTGAAGAGCTTGTCTTTTCCCATTGCATATTCTCACCTCTTTTGTTGAAGAATAATTGCTGACCATATGATTTTGCATTTATTTCTGGGTTTCCTATTCACATTGATCCAGGTGTCTGTTTTGTGGCAGTATCATACTGTTTGATTACTATAGCTTGTAGTATATCTTGAAATCTGCAGTTGTGATGCCTCCAGTTTTTTTCTTCTGTTTCGAGATTGTTTTGTCTATTTAAGGTCTTTTGTGGTTCCATACAAATTCTAAGATTATTTGTTCTAGTTCTGTGAAAAGTTCTGTTGGTATTTTGGTAGAGATTGCATTAAATGTGTAGATTGCTTTGGGTTGTGTAGCTATTTTCATATTATTTGTTCTTCTAATCCATAAGCATGGAATATCTTTCCATTTCCTTTCATGATTTTCAATTTCTTTCATCAGTGGTTTATACTTTTCAGAGTGTATAGGTCTTTCCCAATCCTTGGTTAAGTTTATTCCTATATATTTATTATTTTTGGTCTAACTATAAATGGGATTGTTTTCTTAATTTCCTTTTCTGTTACTTTATTATTAGTGTATAGGAGTGTAATGATTTCTGTATATTGATTTTGTATCCTGAGACGTTACTGAATCTGTTTGTCAGTCCTAGTAGTTTTTTGGTGGAGTCTTTAGGGTTTTCTGCATATGCTATCATGTCATCTGCCAAGAGTGAAGGTTTTACTTCTTCTCAATTTGGATGCCTTTTATTTCTTTTTGTTTTCTGACTGCCATGGCTAGGGCTTCTAGTACTATGTTGAATAAAAGTGGGGCAAGTGGACATCCCTGTTTGTTCCTGACCTTAGGGGAAAACTTCTTAGTTTGCTTTGTTTTTTTGCAAGATTGTTTTGGCTATTTGGGGTGTTCTATTGTTTCATACAATTTTCAGGACTTTTTTTGGTTCTATTTTTTGTAAAATGCCATTGGAATTTGAATTTCAGTGCCATTGAATCTGTAGATTGCTTTCTGTAGTGTGGATATTTTAACCTTATTAATTTTTCCAGTGTATGAGCATGAATATCTGTTTATTTTTTTTTCTTCATCAGTTTCTTTCATCACTATCTTATAATTTTTAGTGTACAGGTATTTGACACCTCAGTTAAATTTATTCCTAGGTATTTTTTTAGTATAGTTGACACGCAATATTGCATTAGTTTCAGGAGAACAACTCAGTGATTTGACAAGTTTATCCCTTCCTTGGTATTTTTTGATGCAGTAATAAATGGGATTTTTTTAAATTTTTCTTTTTGAAGTTCATTGTTAGTGGACAGAAATTCAACTGATTTTTTTGTATATTCATTTTGTATCATACAACTTTGCTGAATTTATTAGTTCTAACAGTTTTTGGTGGTGTCTTTAGGGGTTTTATATATAATATCGTGTTATCTATAACTAGAGAAAGTTTTATTCTTCCTTTCTAGTTTGGACGCCTTTTATTTTTCTTTCTTGACTAATTACTCTGGCTAGGACTTCATGACTATGTTGAATAAAAGTGTTAAGAGTGGACATCCTTGTGTTGTTTCTGATCATAAAGGGAAAGCTTTTAGGTTTTCATCATTGAGAATGATGTTAGCTGTGGCCTTGTCATATATGGCTCTTATCATATTGAGGTGCATTCCCTCTATACTCTGTTGAGAGTCTATCATGAATGGATGTTGAATTTATCAAGTGATTTTTCTCTATCTGTTGAGATAATCTTATGATTTTCACCCTTCATTTTGTCAGTGTGGTGTATATCATTGACTGATTTATAGGTGGTGAACCATCCTTGCATCTCTGAAGCAAATCCCACTTGATCATGGTGTAGGATACTTTCAATGTATCATTGAATCTAGTTTACTAATATTTTGTTGAGAATTCTTCAGAGATGTTCATCAAGGATATTGGCTTGCAATTTTCTTGTCTTATAATGTCCTTGTCTTAGGGTAATATTGGTATTAGGGTAATATTTACTTCTTAAAATGAGTTTGGAAGTATTTCCTCCCCTTCTGTTTTTTGGAAGAATTTGAGAAAGGTTGATATTCTTCTTTAAATGGGGGGGGGAAATCTACCAGTGAAGCTATATGATCCTGGACTTTTGTTTATTGGGAGTTTATTGATTACTGATTCAATCTCATTGCTAGTAATCAGAATGTTCATATTTTCTATTTCTTCTCATATTTACTCATTTCTTCTAGATGGTCCAATTTATTGGTGTATTGTTCATAGTAGCCTCATGATCTTTTGCATATCTGTAGTATTGGTTGTAATGTCTCCTCTTTCATTTCTGGTTTTATTTATTTGAGTCCTCTCTTCTTTTCTTGGTGAGTGTAGCTAAGGCTTGTTTATTTTGTTTATCCTTTCAAAAGGTAAGCTCTTAGTTTCATTGATATTTCTGTTATATTTTTAGTCTCTTTGTCATTTATCTCTGCTCTAATCTTTGTTATTTCCTTCCTCCTACTATCTTTGGTAAAAGCTCCCACTTTTAACCACTCCTCAATCCTTCCTTTCTAGCCAGGAGGTAAGAGGGCAGCTATTTATCAAAGAGTGATTTCATTATCTTTAAGAAAAATCAGAAAGACATTTTTTTTAATTTAGAATTTTCTGTGTTGATTATGTAAACCTCAGAGAACCCCAGAAAGCAAGAAGAAGGTCATAGAAATAAAGCTTGCCTCACCACATAGGAGCATAGACTGGCACAGGGGAAGACTGACTGGGGACTTAGCCCTGGCATGTTATAAGTGAGCACTGTGATTAACCTGAGGACTTCCCAGTAGAGATGAGGCGCCATCAGTGTGAGACAGAAGACATGTTCACATGACTCAAGTCTGAGGACTTCCCAGTAGAGACGAGGCTCCATCAGTGTGAGACAGAAGACATGTTCACATGACTCAAGTCTGAGGACTTCCCAGTAGAGACGAGGCTCCATCAGTGTGAGACAGAAGACATGTTCACATGACTCAAGTCCTGTGCTTGATGCATTGTCCAACTGGGGCCTGCTGCTGCTGCTGCTATACAGAAGGGACATTCGTTGGAGTAAACTTGGAGAGAGAACCTGAGGGATGAGGTTTGGCAGGGTAATGAGGACAAAAGGGAAGAAGTGTTGGGCAAAGGACACCTCCTAGGAGTGACTGTGAATTTGCTGAGCCCCATAGGTGTGAGGGACAGGCTGAGAGCAGGGCAGGCAGATCAAGAGATGTCTTGCATCAGAACAGGAAGAACATTGAGTGACCACATATACTTGGTGAGCAGAGAACAGGAAGCAACAGCAATCACAATGTGGCCAGAGACCAAAGGACAAAGGCCAGATAAGGGGCATCCAAGACCAGTACTGGCACTGGGCAGAGGCCACTAGAGGGAGAGAAAAGGATACCTTCCTCTAATGTCTGCAGCTTCCTTCCATCTCCCTCTGGGGACAAAGAAGGTGGAGAAAGGGAAGGAGTGCTGGATTGACTGGCAGTTGACTGAGAAAGTCTGGTAGAGACTGGCTCTTCTATGAAATTAATGCCAGCAGTGGACACAGGGTTCAAGAGCTAACTAACCAAGGTAGGGGAATAAAGACACAAATTTGTCCACTGGGGTCTATGTGTGTAAGTTCACACTCTCCTCTACAGTGTATTTAGCTTTTCTGCTCCAATGTAGGTCTCCCTACTGCAGACAAGATGCTGAGGCACAGGGGAAGTTGCCTACCCAAGGGTATAGCAAGTGGCTGGGCTTGGACTTGAGCTTACATCTCTGTGACATCAAATTCCCTATCTGTTCCCTTGGTCTCATTGTCTCCTCATCAAGGAGCGGTCTGTTCCTTGGGGATCCTGGGACAGCATATCCACTGTATCCCCCAAAAAAGACCCCAAACCCAGAGAAGCACCCCTGGCCATGCCTGAGGCTTGGTTCCACAGCTGCTCAGCACCATGCCCTGTGGACAGAGCTGAATAGCATGGCTACAGGAAGCAAGATGGCCTGAGCCCTTTCCTCCCCTTTCAGCACAACACTGAGCACTGATTGGAGCATATTTCTGGAGGCTGCTCAAGGGCCAGGTCCCATGCACAAAACACCCAAATGATTTGTCATCTGAAGACCTGAAAACGTGGTGGAGAAATCTTGATGAGCTGATCACGGAAGATGATGCAAATCCCCCAGCCTTTGGTGTAGATATCTCCAGCCGAAAGATACCACCTCCAGATGTGGTGTCCTCTAAAAATAGCAGGTAGAGTCATCTCCCCTGGATAATTGTTCTAAGTGATCCCTCAGTGCCATCTGGAAGTGGGTCTCGTCAATGTACCAGGACGTCACCCCAATTATGTGTGCGACGACTCTTCAACGCCGGCCCCACAACAGAGGGGCGGCAGCTGTCTCCACTCACCCCTCTCTCCCGCCGGAACCCGCTGTGCCTCTGACGTGCACTGCACGCCCTTGTCCCACAGGTCCTGCCAGAAGAAGCCATTACTCCCTTGGGGGAAGATCCTAAGAGCCTCCAGGAGGCAAGATTCTGGCAGAAGGAGGCAATTTCTCTCTCCCAGGATGCAGGAAGGCAATTAGAGTCGATGAGGATGAAGTCTGCTTTCTCTTTTCTTCACTCTAGGGGAAATGTGGGCCAGGTCACGCCACTGGCAGATGCTGCCGCTCTGAGTGCAGCATCCACTCTGGATGGCTTTCCTGCCAGCCAGCACCTCTGGCAGCCAGGATAGGGGATGCGTGTGTGGGCCCCGCTCTCCCATGTGTTGTGGGCCTCTTAAGGGCAGTGCCCACTGCAGGCATGTCTGGGAGAGGCACTTGGCTGGGTATCTAGGCCTAGCTGGCTTAGGACTTGGGAGGGGTTCTCTCCCTACCTCAGCCTCTGAGCCAATTAGTTGGTCTCCTTGCTCTGTTCACTGGTCAGAGAAGTGAAAGATGGCAGAGTCCTCAGAGGTCACCTGGCTTATGAGGAAGTGCTGGGGTGTAAGTGCATTCTTGGAAGGGTCATGGTCAGAAGAGATTGGATCCAAGTGAATGACTTTGAACAGTATGGAAGAGAAGAGAAGAGAGAGAGCCCAGTCCCTGGCTTGGGGCCCTTTAGCCCTCTGCCTACCTGCCCAGCCCTGCCTTGCAGAGACAATGAGAGAAGAGGGCAGAACATCTTCTAGGTAAGCAGGTGGTATGGGATTCCAAGGATGGACCATGGAATTAGAATCACAGAATGCAGAATGTTAGGACAAGAAATATTCTCTCAACATACCAGGGCATTGTACCAATTATATCTGGGAGAGTCTTTGATCAGAAAGGACTTCATTGTGATTTTTCAGAACTAGGGTTCACAGAAGGAAAGACATACACACTGCCACCTAGAAAACTAGAAGAGCTGAACATAGACCAAAAAGTTTGAGATACCCAGCCCTGGCTGTTTCTACTGGTCTTCCCAGCTGCTGACCCTCTTCTCTGAAGGCCTGAGTTTCTAGGCAGAGCAAAGCTGTGGGCATCCCAGCCTGGACATGTCCCCTCCTGCCCTGTCAAGCAGAGCTGGCAGCAATGAAGCAGTCAGAGTTCCACTTCAGCTTCCTGCAGCAAATATTCCCGAGCACTGTGCACGGGCCAGGCCTGTGGCAGGTCCCAGCTCATCCCTGTCCTCAGGGGACTGTGTCTGGCAGGGGAGATGGGCAGTGCTGTGGCAGAAGGAAGAGTCTTATGTGGTTCTGCTTTGTCTCTGTGACTTTGCACATGTTGTTCCCTTACCTCCATCCCTTCTCCTCCTGAAGAACTTCTAGTTGGTCTACAGAACTCAGCTCTGGCTTCACTACCTCCTCCAGGAAGCCATCCTTACTTCTTTCTGCTGTGCCCTCATTGCCCCTTCTCAACATGCACGTGCACACACACACACACACACACACACACACCTGCCTGTTGACACAACTTCACTCTGTCAGGTCCTACTCTCTGCCTTCTACTAGACCTTGAGCCCCTTGAAGCAAATGGTCATTTGACCAGTGTGATGTCTGTGACATGTAGCTACTTAGGAAATGTTTGTTGAACAAATATATGGAAGCCAAAGAGGGAAGCAACACTGAGTAGCTACCCTGACTTTTCCCCACTGTGATCTGGACAGTCTTAAACTAGAACACAAGGCAATCCCTGTGTTTCAAGGTGGGGGCTTCCTGTTGGCGAAAGAGTGAAGTGACCCCATGGCTGAGGGCACCTGGTCGAGGCGCCACAGGGAGTGTGCTCTGTGCCAGACCCACCAAGCTTCAGGGCGGGGAGTGAATATGGTTTAGTTCCCAACCTTTGGGAACCTGCAGTCTGCAGTCTGGTGGCGTGGATAGGATCTGGGCTGGCAGGGCCCACAGATGGTGGCTGGTGACCATCACTGATGGTTCTAAATGTCAGAGCAGCCCGAGAAGGAGAGCTGGTGGTGGCTCTTGGGCCTGTATTCCAGAGGAAGGGGCATTAGTAGAGTTTCAGCTGGCTTATGAAAGGCCAGGGTGGTCCAAGTGAAGGGAACAGCAGGGACAGAGGCAGAGAAGCTGGAGCCTGCAGGGCACATTAAGGTCAGGAAAGTTGTGTATAGGAAAGCCCAGCCATGTGATCCCAGAGCCAGCTGCGTGGGAGAAAGAGAAAGAGGTAAGCGTGGCAGGCAGGGCCCTCGCATCCAGACTGATCTCTGTGGAGGAGAGCATGGGCCAGAGAGACTAGCACACCTGCCAGGTGCCTCAGCCAGACTGGGAGTGCTTTGAGTATACCCATCCAAAAAGCTTAAGCCTGACCCAGGGGATAGTAGGCACCTTCCTACAGGGCAGGAGTCTAGGCTGGACCAGCAGGCCCCCCGGGCAATACCACTTCAAGCTGGCCACTGTGAGTGAACTTATTAGCACAGGGCTTGGATTCCTAGATAGCCTCTACAACCCTGAAAAAGAATTTTCTGTTAGCTTTAGGTACTGACATGGAACTCTTTCCAAGGAATGTTAAGTGGAAAAAGAAAGTCATAGAAGAACAACATGTATAGCATGAAATGTTACTGTAAAAAGCACCCACATGAAACAAGTGTAGAGGTGCTTGTAGATGTCTGTAAGTGCATAGAAAAGCTCTGGAGAGAGCCACAAGCCATCCAAGGACGGTGGTTACCTCCTGGGAGGGAGTGGAAGTGGCAGAAGGGGGAGGGACACGGTATCTTATGCTGTATGTTGCACAGTGAAGTTTATAATGTATTTAGAATAACATTGGCTAACACCCTTAGGACAAAACCATGCTCCCCATCCTTCCTGCTCATGTCTCAGCACATACGAACCCAGCACACTGTATGCTGGAGCTGGGCTCCTGGTCCAGCTAACCCACTTGCCCGTGGAGCTGAGCTAGGAAGGACAGCTCCCTGAAACTCCTTCTCCATCTGAAAATGGGAGCAATGGTGATGCCAGGCTCTCCTCATTGGCTCAGCTTGGCCGTGAGGTCACATGTGGGCTCTGTGGGTACCCAGAGATCCAGTGCTCCAGTATGACATGCCAAGGACAAAGAGCAGGCATGCCGCCCCCCGCAGAGGCTCTTCTATGGCCATGGGGCCGCAACAGAGGCTGGTGGGGACACTGAGGCTTTAGGGTCAGATCTGGCTTCCGTTCCTGACACTGTTGCTTCCCGGTCACAGCATGTCAGGCCCCACACAGCCTCACGTTCCTCTTTATGAATGGAGAGGGCAACACCTATCTCGGCAGAAGGCTTTGGGGGGTAAGAAAGATAACAAATGTAGGTGTGCTTAGCACACAGTGGCGTCAATACATGGTTGTCAGATGTTTGAGGGGCAGGCCTATTTCTCCTGGTAGACCGACCCAGCAGACCCCCCCAGTCATCATCACACATGCTGGTCTTGGGGGAGAGCACTAACACCTTCTTCCCTCATGCCCCCCACTGTGCCCCTGCTGTAGTATAGAATGGAGCTCAGCAACTTCACACCCACTTGTGTGCTCCTGAGGGGCACCCCTGAGGCATAAAAGGGAGGGGGCCTCGAGTCTAGGCATCACCATGACCACACAGGGGATTTGTGGAATGTTCAGGAAATACAAATGCAGACCTCTCCTGAAGCCCAGGAGGGTGGGCAGCGGCCTAGGCAGTCCCACGCTCTCTGGACAGCAGCCCCTTTGCTGGACACCTGGGGCCCAGCCGGACTCTGTTCTACTCCCATCCAGCTGTTACCTCCCCCAAGTTGCCCATGGTCAAATTAAACATTGACCCAGCTCTAACTGCAGGTGACTCTTGAGAGTAAATGCAAGGGATCAGACAGAACAGATGTAGAGCAAACTCTGCAGGGGTGGGGTGGGATGAGATCAGCTGAGGCCATACCTCCCTCAGGTTGCCTAACCAAAGTGTGGCACCAAGCCATGGAAAGGGTGTCTCCAGAAATGTCTGCAGAAATAAGCTTCAGTCCCCTCTCTTCCTCTGGTGCTCCAGGCAGCCTCCCCCCAACACACACATTTTCTGGCCAAATTGTTCCTTGGTTTATCTCTGACCTCCACTGCAAACCAGGCTCACTCTGACAAGGCTTTGAAGTCGAGTGCATGATCTCTCCCTCTGAGGCTGGGCGTAGCCCAGCTGGACACAGGCTGAGCTCAGGGTAGAGGTTGGGGTACACGTGGCTGGAGGCAAGAGCAGGGAAGGCCCCAGGATGTGGGCTGTGGAGGTGGGTAGGGAAGGGACGTTCTAGGAGAGAGAGGAACAGGGCTGAGGCCTCCGGCAGGCAGAATGGGGACAGACATGGTGACCGAGGCCGAGGGGCAGTCAGATGGCTGCAGGGTGTGGAGACCGGGAGCTGGTGCTCAGGGCCTACCCCCAGAGCCGAGCGCTGGGTATTTCTGGGCAGCAGTCATAAAAGGCCACCACAAGGCAAGTGTTGAACCTACTGTGTAAGTGGCCTGTACTGGCCTTAAACACATAATACTGGAACCCATCCGAGTATCTGATTCGGTGGAGCTCGGAATTTGCATTTCTAACAGTTCCCAGGTGATGCTCCTAGTCTGGGGACCATACTCTAGAACGACTGCCTGAAGTCCTTGGCCCCCTCGCTCTCTGGGGAGTAGGAAGAGCCGGAGCCAGGCTGCATACACTGAAAGAAGCAAAGAGGGCCTCGAGATGCATTTTCTCCAAGTTAATATAGGAGTAGTAACATTTGTTGAGGTTTTCCTGGGTCCCAATCTACCTATATTATCTTACTGAATCCTTACAAGGACCTTGCCAGATGGGATTAGCACTCCTATTTTAGAGAAGGGTAAACTGAGACAGAGTTGCACATGTATAGCATGAAATGGGGCCCCTGAGCATGAGTGAGCAGCAGCAGAATTAGGACTTGAAGACAGGCTCTCTGGCCCCAGAGGCATGGGCTGTGTTATAACACTTTGGCCCCTGAAGACTGGTCAATAGCCAACACAGGAGGGATCAGTTCAGAGCCTAGAGAAACCCTGTTCATGGAGGAGTCAGGGTAGGCCTGAGCGTGCTCTGGGGCAGTCCTGCCTCTGCCTCCTGATGCTGCTGACCCAGGCCAGGGCCTCTCTGAGGCCAGCCAAACTGGCCTGAACTGGGGGTTACACTAGTGGGGGGAAGAAGAGGGTGAGCAGTGAGGAGGCCTGGATTACCCTCAGAACTGCTGCTGGCCTGCTGGGCTCCACTGACAAGCCCTGCCCCTCTCTGGGCCAGCCTCTGCATTTGTATAATGAGGGGACTGGAGGTGGCCCCCATCTTGCCCTAATATGGAAGGGAGCTTCACACAGAGGGTAGGCACCTTAAACCTGGCCACGTTCATGGTCCCCCATTGGTCTCCTTCTGAAGTCAGATCCACTCCACTCATGCTCAGGGGCCCCATGCCTTAAAGGAAGTGGGGACAGGGACCAGGCAGGCCCCAACTTCCACAGCATGCCCCCTGCATCCCACATGGCCAGGCCCTGCTAGAGAAGAGGGCCATGCACTTCTGGAGAGAACAACTCTCTGAAGGGCTGAGCCCCTTGTGAGCTCAGTCCTTTCTGATAGCATCAAGAGTGCTAAGATGTTGGCTTAGCTCCTTCCTTTTCTTTCTTTTTTTTTCTTTTAAAGCTGTTTCAGAACCTCCTTTGCCTATATTTTATTTTTCAGTTGAAATCACTCCCCCTGCCTCCTCCAGTCCACTTGGCTGTATAATGCCTGGACTGAACACGTTTTCAGTGACATGGGCATATGAGTGCATATCTGGGTGTGCATAAGGACCTGTGCACACACGTGGGGGACTGTCTCTGAAGGGGAGGATGGTGTCATGGTGTGCCTGGGGGCACACGCATGAGGGTCTGCATGCATGCCGCTGCTCGCGCTCCCTGGATGGGCACCGGCTCCTAACTGTGAACAGATGTGCCTTGAAGGGCCAGGCAGGGATCGCAGCTGTTTGGCTGCCAGCAGATGGCTAGCTCTGGGGGCCTAGAAGGGAGCCTGGAGCACCTTGACCCAGCAGAGGAGCACCTCACCCTTGGTGCTGCTGCTGGCCAGGAGGCTTCCTCTCTCCGCCGGGGCTGCTCAGACTCTTGTGGGGGAGACAAGGCCGCCAAGCTATTTATCAAGCCCTTTGAAAAGGCTGGGGGCTGCCGGCCAGGCCAGCAGCTGGCGCTGGGGGGTAAAGCAGTGCTTTCTGGGCCTGCCTTCATGGTGACCTGGCCTCTTGCTCCTCATACTCTTCTCTGGCCATTCAGCTTTCTATCCCCATGATACAGTCGCCTGAGAAAGGGGCTTCCCTCCTCCCCATTCATTCCCCAACCTCTGGGGGAGGGAATAGCTGCTGGAGGATGGAGAGGGGCCGGGAGGGCCTCTGCATCCCAGGGCAGGCGTGAGAGGGAGGAAAGGATGGTCTTTCAAAGGCCTGGCTTTGCCTGCTCCCCTCTGTTGTCGTGAGACAGCCCCAATCTCCTTCTTAGCCCAAGAAAGACCCCTAAAGGAAAACAGAAGAGTGGGAGGAAATCCACTAGAACACCCCTATGTCTGCCCACACTTCCATGCCCAGTGCATAGCATGGCCCTTGATACATAGCAGTCACTTACAAAATACTTATGGACTATTCCATTAAGTATTGCAGAATGAAGAGAAAAAGAGCTAGAAGCTTGGGGGGTCGGAATTGGTAGAGAAAAAGATGAAGAAGCCACCAGAAAAGTGCCAAAGAGAGAAGTGCCACAGAGCCCAGCTGGCTGTGAGGTGCCACCCAGGAAGGTCAGCAATGAGAAGGTGGCGGGGAGAGAAGGGGGGAGAGGTAGAGGAAGCAACTGGCTATGAGGGAAGAGCAGCCTCCGCGTTCCCCACCTGCAAAAGCCTGGGAAACCAGGGTCCACCCCCACACATGCCCAGGGGCCAGCACCAGCAAGATCACCCCCTGCCAGCAGACTTTATCTCTGCTTTCCCTAGGCAGTGGGCAGCTTGAGAATGGAGGGTGGGAACTTCAAGGCTGGCCTGGAAGTCTGGATTCTTTTTGCTGGGGAGGAGGTGCAGGTTCCTCCTCTGTAGCGACAGAGAAGGGCATCAGCATCAGACCTAGTGGGGTGAGGGTGAGGTGGGACGTGGAGCAGAGAGACTCTTTGGATGTGAAGGCTGTGCTTGTCTTAGAAGGGCAACGCTTTCCTGAACGTGGGGCCTCATCACTCTAGCACCTCATCATGGTCAGCACAGGTCTGCTCTGGAGGATCTCTCTGTCCATTCTGTAGCTAAAGAAATTGCGTCTGAGAGAGGCTAAGAGGTTTGTGGAAGGGGAGAGCAGGCAGAGATTGGGAAGGCAGGGACCCAGATGTGCTTGATGCTAGAGCCCAAGGGTCAGGAAAAGGCAGGAAAGCTTCTTGGAGGAGGTGGAATTTGATCGGCTGGGACTTCAGCGACAGTAAATTGCATTATCTGTAAGAACCAGTTGAAAAGAAGAAAACCGCTGTGTTCTCTTAGGAGACATGTCCTGTCTTGGGCTGCCACGGCTGCCACCCTGCATTAGGCTGCCCCGGGGGCCCCTGCACGGAGGAGGGGAAATTAGAGCCAATCAAGGCGATTTCAAGGCAGCAGCTTCCTTCCCAGCAGCCCGTGGCGATGACTGTTAACCAGCCCGCAGCCCCACTAGCCCAATACAATGAGCAAATGGCCCCTAATGGGGACCAGACCTCCTCTGCCCTCCCACCTGCCTGCCTATGCAGTGCTGAGCAACTTGCCCTGGGCTGGGGAGGTGGGGCTGTCCTGCCTGCAGGCCCTACTGGGCCAGAATGGGGCAGGGAAGGGAGGGCCTGGAGCCCTTTGCATGGCCCTACTCTGCAAGGATCAGGGCAGCTCGAGCTTGTGGGGTGGGCATGGCAGGGCTCAGCTCCCCTCAGGCAGTTGTAATGGGGTCATCTGGCAACTCCAACCCCCAGGCCTTCCTCTGCCCAGCAGATGATCCAGGAATGCTGGCCCCACTATTTACTAAAGGGAACCCGGAGAGGCTGGATGCCAGGGCTGCTGGAGAGATTCTGTAGTATATGTTGCTCCTGCCCAGTTCCTCTTCTCAGACCCCATCCCCCTAGACTTGTTTTGAGTCCTTATCAGCCCTGACCCGGGCTTCTTGGACTCCCGCTTTATGGGTCTTCCTGCTTCTGACCCCTCTGCCTCCTGACTCCCTTCCATATTTTAGAATATATTCTATGGCATTACTTCACTGCCTTACCATCCTCCATGGCTCCCTACTGCCGTCCGGGGGAAAGACAAAATTCTGAGCTAAGAGGCCCATGCCTGGGGCCCCTGTCTTGCCCATTCCCCAAGCCTCCCCTCTTGAATGAGTTGGGACTAGGGTGAGAGTGAGACACTCATATTCAGTGCAAAATATAAGAGTGTGGCCCAGGGGTGCCTGGGTGGCTCAGTTGGTTAAGCCTCTGCCTTCAGCTCAGGTCATGATCCCGAAGTCCCGGGATTGAGCCCCGCATCAGGCTGCCTCCCCACATTGGCAGGAAGCCTGCTTCTCCCTCTCTCCCTCCTGCTGCTTGTGTTCCCTGTCTGGCTGTGTTTCTCTCTGTCAAATAAATAAAAAAATCTTTAAAAAAAAATAGGAGTGTGGCCCAAAGCTCAGTAATCAAGATAAATAATATTGTTTGTCTGTTTAAGTAGGTGTGGAGCCCAATGCAGGGCTCAAACTCGCAACCCTGAGATTAAGACCTGAGTTGAAATCAAGAGTCGGATGTTTAACTGACTGACACACCCAGGTGCCTCAAGATAAGTAATATTTTAAGGCAGTTTTGGAATCAAAATTAATGCAAAAAAATTCCTGCTACAATTGCACTACTGGGCATTTACCCCAAAGATACAGATGTAGTGAAAAGAAGGGCCATATGTACCCCAATGTTCATAGCAGCAATGGCCACAATCGCCAAACTGTGGAAAGAGCCAAGGTGCCCTTCAACAGATGAATGGATAAAGAAGATGTGGTACATATATACAATGGAATACTACACCTCCATCAGAAAGGATGA